>DWHP01002527.1:0-14361 GCA_018247895.1 Parnassius honrathi
TTTGACGCTGGTATTCTGTGAGAGCGTGGTCCTTCCCCGGTCGAGCCGACCCATTCGTGCTACAACTATACTACTAAATATAACTGCAGCATGGCTCTACCACGTATAAAATTGTGTGTAGTCGCCATGTAGAGTGTATTTAACGTGTGATGGCGGCTCCAGATATTCTCACCCATTTTGAAGGTATTGTAAGGGTAAGAAAAGAAGGAAACAAGAGAAATACTGGTGATAAAAACTAAAAAAGTGAAGTCACTGCATATTATACTTTCCACTGATGTGCACAGGCCTTCTGTCATTTCTAAAATGGTTATGGAAATATTAGTCCGTCGCGCTACTCCACTGCCCGTTGACGGACTTCATATGCCTTGATATGTATAACTCTAACTATCAAACATTCAGGTTACTTCACGATATTTTACTTTACAGTTCACGTATGTGTTTTATATGGTGAGTGTTGAGGACCTTTTTACTGAAATCGAGGCATTCCATCTTAGACCTCACGGGTCGCATCTGCATTAATTCTTAACCGAGGATAAATATAGTGTCTATGAGCCACAGCAATCACTTCCATCAGTTGAACTGTGTGCTCCATTTTCATCCTTATCGTATAAAAACGTGGTAAATCTCTATGATCACAATTAACAATTTCATCAGTGACGGCTTGGATCAAATATCGACTGGCGGTAATATCCACAAATTCTTATGTTTGCTAACTACGTACATCGCTTTAAAATACACCATTGTAACCGGTTAAGTAAATACTTAACCGGTTACAATGCTTACCACTAAGAGAAAGATTTTTCTACTGTGCGATGGGCCCGTATTAGACATTGATATTTTTACGTGCTAGAGAAGACGGAGAAGAGAAATAACCAATGATTTAACATTCTACTGAAATTGTATAAAATCCTACTAGACGCAGGGACGTTTTTATGAGGAATACCATCACGCCAGTGGCAGTCTTGACAGTTTTGAAGGTAGGCTTATTCACCAAGGACTTTTTATTTTATTTATTTTTGGCTTTCAGTCACCTTTATTACCAACCGATCTAGTGGTAAATGGTGATCAAATGAACAATGTGAAAAACTTAATTGTCTTAGTGTAAGAAAAACCTATCCGCAATTGCCTTGAAGGCATCCATATTGTTATCGAACGGAAAGAAATACGTCGGTAAATTATTCTATTCCAATGCGAACATTACGAGAGATGAAGCGAACCGTTTAATTCGAATGCGCGAATTATTGACAACGAAGGGGTGGAGTCTACACACTGTTAGGTTTTCCGATGGTTGAAAAGGGAGGGAGGAGTTTGATCACGTAAAATTTGTGCACACAATTCATTATGTATCCTGTAGAACAGGGCTAGTAATGGCCTTTAATTACGGTGATAAATCAATATTTTATATATTTCATTATTATTGCTGCCGTTACGGTTCGAACGGTTAGATATTCATAAAACCTGGAAACTGTCTTAAGAATGTGAATATTCTAAATATCCACTAGATACTCTGGGCTTCAACTGTTCACGTGTTTATTTTATTTTAATTATGTATGTCACACTGCTTAGAGCGAAGTCGTACGATGTATCGCTGTATCGGCGGCGACGCGGTACTTAAGCGGTGCTTTTAACTATAAAAATTCATGATATGACAAGTCTGGTTCTTGCGCTATATCAAGCGCTTTTATGTATTATTTTTGCTTTTTATGTGATCGAGCCAGACTGTTAGTTGTATAAATACGTGTGTATTCACTTCACGCCGTATATTCTGCACGATTGTTAACGATTTTCACCATAATTTCACTGAATACCAGCATTTCCACCATTATTTTGATTTGTGTCGTATGGAGACAGTTTTTAACTTCCTACTATGAAAATTAAAGATTTTAAAAAAATCGGAAAATTATTGTTTTTAACCCAGGTTTTTAAAAATCGAGTTCTCATCACTTCTCGACGTTTCGAGGTCCAGCTATTTTGCTATTTTCGCGATGATGTCCGTATTTTCGTATGTATGTATATGTGTATGTGTGTGTATGTACATCTTATAACTTAATAACGGAGTGACCGCTCGAAAAGTACTTTACGGCATCCAAAATGGCCTCGCTGAACGCAGGTTTTCTGTGACTTTAGACCGAATCGTCACGGCAGATTTTGAGAGCATCTCATAAATTTGAGTATTTTTTATTTTCAAAAGTAGTTTTGTTGAAATTACTTCGACACCCTTATTTTTATACAATTCTATAATCTAATCAGTTCTTCTACTCAAAAAACGACGTCGATTGCCGTAAACCGCATTAAAATCGGTTGCTTTATTCGAGAGATATCGTTGTCGAAAGAAATCTCGAAAAAGTTTTATGTAATAGGCTTTTTGTTAAGCTGGAAAAATTGCGTCTATTGCCGTGAATCACGTCGGTTGATTTGTCATGAAATATTAAAACAACACAAAACAGAAAAGAAAAACTTTTAATAAAACGTGGCTTTTCCAAATTATGACTGATATTAATACGTGGAATTTGGAGCGCTTCCCATTTGAAATTAGCAGGAAATTCCAGAAATGGCCTGCAGGGTTAACCAATTTTTTTATCGGTTACGCGTTTACGCATTCAATATTAGTCGAGAATAGATGCCTATAGGCCTAGGTGTACACCCAACTTGTGAAATGTGTGTTCCTTCGATTGCAGCGCTCTACCATCCTCCGTAATATTCAAAACTTTATTAAGCAAAGATTTATATTACTTATTTATTTGCCGCTTTTTGTAGAAAACATACAAGATTGTATAAAAGGGTTTAATATAATATTAAGGAGTTTATTGATGATAATAAACACCCTGAATGAGGTGATCGCTGCCCGGGAATGAGTTGATAGCTAGTCAATTTTTTTGTGTGGATAATTTTGTAACGTAGTATGATTGTAAACTGTACATTTAATTTAAAAAATCTCACTGAGTTTCTTGCTTGTTTTGCCCAGGACTGATGTTTTCCGGAACAGTTGTAAAATAAACATTAGAGTTACTTTAAATAAGTATTATGATGAATAAAAATTTTCACATCCACCGTGTGAAATCCAACTCAGCGAAATCATTGCGTATTTCGAAACATGTGTTGATTTGCTCGTTGATAGGTTGTTATATTAAGTATGTAATCTAATACACAAAAAATAATTCGTATTTTATGCGCTACCATACGGATTCGGATTGCGGTAAAATTTAGTCAACATAATGCTTGCACTTCCGCGAAGGTCATAGTTTATCCCGGTAGGTGGCGCTGTTTTAGAATCCAGATAGCACCCGTGCAAAGCCGGGCGGTTTTCCATATCCTAAAAGTAAGTATATAATCTCTATAGTAACCTTCATTTAAAAAAGATGAGGAGGTTTTATTTCTCCTTTATAGTCTTTTTTAATTTAGAACTAACTTTTTCAATGCAATCAGCAGCTAAGTGTTCACCCTAAAATTCAATGTACGCAAGAAACCGGGTTGGACCTCCGTCGACTCCAATAAAACTGTTTATTGCTATTTTAAGTAATGATTTGCTACGTGCTCGGCGGTGTAAGAGGTATTTACTTTAATTTACTTTTCAAGACCTACAGGACAGACAGAATGGCGATAGAAGAACCGACACTGGAATTAAGGGTCGTCCACCCCATATTAGCCGCGTGAAATCTTTTTACGTTTGACGTGAAACGATGTTTTGGTGCGTGTCCGCATATTATTGGCTACGTCAAAAATAGGTCGGCGCAACAGAAGAAGGATTACAATCATACGTATTACCAGCGTGAAGAAGCAGCGAAATTCTTCTGTATTTCCTATAGTGAGTGATAAGAAACGGAGACTCTTTGTAATGGTAACGAGGCGTTCCATCTTAGTCCTTCGAGGTGACAACGTCTTTCTTTGCATTTAGATTCGTGATTGAGGATAGCTGTAGGTGTTTATGGACTACAACATACACTTACACACATACACCATCAGATGGACCGTATGCTCATAATAAACTCTCACTTTATTTTTAGAAATAACTCATCTTTAATATATCTACTACCGTTTCGAAATACCACAGACAAGCCCAATGGCGAAAACAGAAGTAATAAAAAGCGGTCTAGGTGCGACCCGAATGGTTCATACTACTAACATCCGAGTGGAAAGAATAAAAAAAAATCATATGTTTTAATATTTTTCAATTTTTCATTCGGCACAAAAAACGACTTGACCAATTTCGCTCAAAATTTAACGAGGTCTAAGTTACATAATTATGCGTTAAATGAAACCGGTCCCATGTCAATATCACTCTTTGTTGTCGAGATACACGAGACGAAAATTGAATTCGAACATACATACATACATGCACACATACATACTCTAAAGACCTTAAAACGTGGAGATATTTTAAAATTTCCGATTTGCAAAATCGGACCCATTACACTGGAAAGTTCAAAAGCCAGATTTTGCTAAAAAGTTTACAAACAGGAGTAAAATTTTGTATGTAGACATAGAGTCTCAGCCCCAACTAAGACAAATCTAACAACATTACTTTGGATAAAATGTATCAAACCGTTTAGGTGTTTGAGCATGCCAAAGAAATAGATACACATACAATACAATATACTCTAAACGTATTACCCTTCTTCCAGGGCAGTACGGTAAAAAAGAAATAACTAATGCACACTGGTTTTTATGATTTATGTAGCCAATGAAACAATAGAAGAAGTCAATAATAAGAGAAAAGGAATAGACCTCTTGCACGCCATCGTTGTGTTATTGTACTTTATTCCTGTTTTATTTATTTCTATTTAAGCTACACCGTAAACGTAAAACAAGACATAAAACCTTACAAAAAAATTGAGTTATAAAACAAAGTAAATTATAACTTTCCGCCGTTATCTGTACTCAGAGTGAACTGTTTCTGTCGGCATATTTCTTACACAGCGCTAATTATGCAAATGACGCTTCGCTTTTAATTGAAACAAATAAACGGCAGTCCTTAGATTATCTTAGAATATCTATGCCATAGACAATTTTATATGAAATAATAAACTTTTTAACATTTAACCGCTTTTCTTAGCACTTTTTTCGCTCATCATCTTCTTAATATTTTAGCTTTAACTTCTTTCTTTTTATCTTTTTGATGCTATCGCATATTTTGTTTACACTACCCGAGTTTTCTTACTATTTATTAGAGTTTTACAGGTACAGAAACAGAAACTTTTGCATTCAATATAGATTATAAATAAAACGTATTAAAAATCTCTTTTTTATTTACCACTGGTTCAGGAAAAAACCTCTGTCCTGGTAGGAACCAGCAAGAACACCAGTGGAACTTTTAAAAAAAAAGTAACAGCCTACAATCATGTATGTTACACAATTAATAACACATATACTTGTGAATCCCTTCCAACCAATGTTCAATTTGTAGATAGTACATAAAAGATACCGATATCCATTTAACTTACGGTAGTAGTAACGCTTAATAGATTTCCTGCTTGTTCTTCATGTCAAAGAGGGTTATTGCGTCATCTGTTACCAGCCGCAATTTTTTCAGTATTAATTTAAATCTTGTAAAAATTTTTTAAACAGAGTTCGTGAAGAGATGCGATGTTATTGTGAAAATTTTAAGTCACTTAGTTCAGTTTATTCCCAGACCTTAAAGAAATTGCAAAACATTTCTCTATTCATAGTGATAGTCCTCATATTGTTCATCTGAAAAATCAAAATAATAATATCAAAAGATGACACTAAAAGAGCTGCGTTCTTGCTATGACATAAACATTCAATACAACACCCGCGTTAGTTAAAATTGTACATTATTGTATTTACAATATTACTAAAATACATCCCGTCAACGAGAATAGTGCACTACATAATTACGCCTGCAACTCACACGTTGGCAAACTGGTAGCAGCGATGCCAGAAAATTTGTACAGGCAGGCATTTGCGCGTCAAGACGGAACAGGGCCGGATAATACAATTGGAAAATAAAATAAAATAAACGGCAATTTCACATTCAATCTTTTCTTTAATTTATATAAGAATTTAAACTAAGATACCATATAAATTAACGTTACGTCTCCCGAAAAGTATACACACTAACAATAACATTTAAGTTATCAAGTGCATATATTATTTTATCGAATCTATGATTTAATTAATTATGTTTTTATATTTTTTTAATTTATTATTTATCTAGCTAATCTATCGATCTAACTAGGTCAGAACACAATATAAATTCTCCTTTGTCCTATAGAACAATAGCAGACCGCCTCTTTGGTCTAGTGGTTGTAAACGTGACTACTGATCATGAGGTCCCGGGTTAGAATTCCGGGTCGGGCAAAAAAATCAGTTATTGAGTTTTATGTCAAGAAATTCTCAGTAGTTGCCCGGAGTCTCGAAGTTGGCTGTGTCTCACCCCCGCACCTCCGAAAGCACTTAAAGCCGTTGGTCCTATACTTGATCTCTCTTCGGTTGAGACGGTTAACCATCGGACTATGACAGCGAGGTAATAGAGAGTGCAGCCATGCTTGCGCATACACTCGGGCACTATAACCCTGTCCTGCGTTGATAGCTAGTCTCCGTTGAGGCTGGCCACCGTGACCGAAATTTGGTCTGGAGTTGGAGGAGCATTATAATGAAAAGGTGCAACATTACATTATTAACTTCCACAAACCAAACTAGATGGTGCTGTACGTAGATAAATCGCGCCAACAAAACACTAAATATATATTTTACGTTCGAAATTTGATCTAGAGCTCATTATTATAATAATAAGATATTAAAAGTGGGAAAATAGTTTCAGTATAAATAATAAGACTTCACGCGTTTGAAGTATAATCAATATATCTCACTTTTTAAAGGTCTCCCACAAGTAACCACAAAGCACGATCCTGGACCACCTACTATTGACTTCCTGCATGTCGTAAGTTACTATAAAATAACATTAAAAAAATGTAATAATGACAAGCGTTTAGTTTTAACCATAGATGTGAAAAACTTCCAGATAAACGATATAAAAACTATATAAACAACATAATATTGCAAATAAAACCGTAAATGTAATTAAAACATAATTACCATGTAGTGGCGGTGTAAGAATATCTACTACCCCATATTATCCCATGGGCGACACAGGAAAACAAATCAAGAGATGGTAAGCATTGTTTTCCTAATAACAACTAAAAAAACTGCGGTTGTAAACACGATAGCCAAGCTTGGCAACTATTGCAAATATGGATCCCCCACATTTGTCATATATGTGGGGGACACATTTCTTTGAGGCAATATATGGTGGGGGCTATGTTTAGCAGTGAACTTTAATAGGTTGTAACGGACAATGAAAACGTAATATTGGGTCAAATTTAGGCTCAATTCTTGAAATTATCACACGTTTGGCTAAACAATATTGATAAGCTCACATGATGTAATATATTATACAATCGCACAAATGCAGCTATTATCGTATGTCTAGCTATGTTGATCTTAATAATCAAATCTAACATTTGGATATATTTTATTTCTAGATTTTTCAATTTAGCGTAGGAATTACATAAAAAGTTAATTTGACGCGATAAACTTCGTAAATATTTCATTGGTTCATTACAGCACGTCAAAAATCTACTGCTGGATAATGTCTGAATAATAATAATAATGATCACTTGGCAGGCATGTTGGTAAATGCATTTTTTTATTTATTTTGTTCCTGTTATTAGGAAGACGCTGCTGCCCATTTCCTTTTTTCCTTATATTTTTAGGTTTTTTTATCGGTCTTTCCCTCAGTCAACTCTTACGATACCCACAGAATGGTATGTGGTAGTCGATATTCTTACACCGCCACTAAGCAGTCTAAATCTTCTACTTAAAATGGTCTTTATACTAGTACTCGTAATGCACTTTTTGGAAGTCAAAAAAATACGCCATCGTCTCTATAAGTTCCTACTGTAGGAGATTTTGTTTCAAAAAGTGCTAAGAAACTTATCAATGGACTAGTTTTCCTCCACAAACTACAATTTCACCTTCCAAAATATATAAACTATACAAAAATATTAAACCTATCCAATCCGTCTCTGTGTTGCCGTAGCAATTTGCATGTTTGTGGTCAACGACAGGTCTTTAATCGCTCTACACGCTCCTAATAGCAAAGTATAATGTTTAAAAACTGGTATAGAAAATCTAGAACTAGTAGTGTATTGGTTTATTATTTCTGTGAACTGTGTATTAGGTCTACCTTGGGTAACTTTTTTTTTCATAAACCGTACCCTACACTAGAATATTTTCCTGTGTCGTGGAAGTAGTTTGCATGCATAAATTACAGAAGGATATTCAGACTCGGAACAATTACGTATAGGCCATACAAATACGTGTTCCGTGCGGGATTCGAACAGAGTCGCAACTTAGTGTTAAACACTCCGCCACCGTCTGCTTGTTGAACGTCTGTCGCTATTCGTTGCTATTTCAAAATAGGTACCCAAATACAACATTTGCTACATATAATTTTTAACACGATACATTCGTGCATGAAAAAAGCCTCTCCGATTTACATACGGAACCAAGCTATCAACGCTATGTCATCCTGGCAATGTGAAAACTTTATCGTGTATTATCTTATCGTGATAAGTTCGCGTATGAAGGTTCACATTCTAACAAAGAAAAATTTATTTATTCGTTTTCCGCACATATTTATTTATATCCTACTAGCTAGCCAGGTAGACGTTGTCCTGGCCTTTTCGACGACCCTCTGTCGTGTCCTATTAAAAATCCTTAAATTCGCAAAAAAAATTGTGGGTCATCGGCAAAAAAACTATCCTATCTCTCAAGTTGGAGCAAACTGAATACGGTGTGAAAATTTGATCAAAATCGGTTAAGTACCTTAGGAGTCCATCGCGGATAAACAACGTGACACGTGATTTATATATATTAAGATATGGTAGGGAGCGCAAGAAAGGATTTTTGGATCTTATCAAACGCGTCATATTGAGGTAAGGTGGATTAATTACGAGCTAGTAATGGTGCGTTAAGAAAATCTAACGATTTGAGCTTAAGGGAGTGGGAGGGTTATAAAGTTACATAAGAAAAAATGTTGTCTTGACATTCTCATGCGTGGTTGATTTTTTTTAATTTGAAGGAAATAATGAAAAAATAACCAAAAACAAAACATAATTTGCCGATTTCCACAGGCCGAAATACTAAAAATCGTCTACGAAGATGAGAGCGTGCAGCTGGAGTAAGGCATGCATACCGCACTCCGCGCCTCTCTCTCTGCCTTATCGCTTTATCCTTATCTCTTACTCTCTCGTGCCATCTCAATTCACATTTTATGGTTATTGAGAAAACAAAGTTTATAAAAACTACTTTTAACAATCAGATTATTAATATCCTTCAAAATAATTGTCAGATTTAAGCTACCATAACAGGGACCTCAAACTGAACCTTCTATTTAATAATTTGACACGCTCGCATATTTTATTATGGCGGTTTTTTTCGCATTTTCAAAAATTCCATACGGGCTTGCGTCACTTTCGAATCGTTAGTCTTTTGTTTGGGAGTTATATAACTATTTTTCTTCCTATCAACTAATCTACAAAATCGAATGGGTTCGCAAGAACCTCATGAGCATCGTGAGCTACTCTACTAAATCAATTCAACCAATTACAAACAAAATTCACTGCGTGGAAATATTCGCACCCGTAAATGTTTCTGACAAAAAATCCATTACAACGTGTTGGAAACCGCCATTAAATAAATATCAGCGCTTGAATTTTTGTTAATAACTTAATTAGTGTCCCGTTCACTCGGAATCAGGTATAATTAGCTCATATTTCAAATGATAAACTATAACATACCAAATAGATTAAATCGACGTTTCTTTAGCTGTCATTTAAAACTGGTACAACATGCTTGATTTTAAAATGTCTACATAAATTTTGTGTATGTAATGATATAAAACATATTTTAAAAAATGTATTCCGTAATTTGTGTTGACAGCTGAAATAAATCACATCCACGGGTGTTTTATATTTGCTTTATTATTTCACAACTAAAAAATGCAAATAGTGGTGTGGTATAAAAGTAAAAAAAAATAACAGAATACTTTTAATTTCGTCATATTTGGATTTCTGTTTTGCAAATTCAGTTAATAACAACATCATTGGGAAAATAGAGTTGATGATTTTTACGCCATAATGATTAAAAGTGATTTAATTTACAAGCTCTTTCCCTCACTTACCTAAGTGTTTCTAACAAGCTATACGTGTGTTTTATGATGCGTTAAATTGTATCTACTTAGCTTAGTTGCATATTGCACATTATCAGCCAATCGCGAGTCATTTACGAACGTCCAATCGTGAAGCGTTAAAACTTTCTATTCTATCGATTCCATTCCTAGTTTCCTTATATCGTTGGGTTACACCTTCTAAAATGGCGGCGAGGTTGTTCGTCTAACACGATGTCATTGGTTCGATGTAAAACAAAATATGTCAATAAGTTATAACTGTCGCATTCAAAGGCGTAACTTGACGTAATTTCGCAACATTCTAATCAGTTAAACAAGCACAAATGTGGCGTAAGTAGAACGTTACTTCAACGATAATATTTTATATAAAAGTAACAAAAATCCTATATATAGGGATATCACATTTTTATAGCATTAAAATTATTTGTTTGTTATTTTCTTTTCATGATTATCATTTAAAATTAGTAAAATTATTTTATGACGTGTAAACATTTTCAATATTTAATCATTAATAAAAATGCCGTGGTACCTCAGTTACAAATTTAAGTCCTAGTTTAAAAAAACGACGGCATTTGTAGGACGGTGTGTGTACCTTCGATTTCTGATGATATAGTGCTCATGATAGAATCGCTGGAAGACTTAAGCACTATGCTCAATTATCTCAATAGTGCCTCCTAGTGGATAGCTCTGTAGATGAACGTGGACAGAACAAAGATCATGTGTAACGTCCATGTCACACCTATGCCGGTTGTTGATGTTAAGTAGTCCGACTAGGTAGGTCCAACTTCGACCGAGAGGTCAATCGACGGATTCAACTCAGCTGGGCAGTGTACGGGAAAATACAACACATCTCGTCAGGTATACCTCAAACCCTGAAAACGAGATTGCGCAACCAGTGCGTGTTGCCAGTGATGACTTATGGATCTGAAACGTGGTCCTTCACTGCTTGCCGTATGATGACACTCAAGTTCGCTCAACGAACTATTGATAGGCCTGTGCTCGGGGTTTCTCTTCGTAATAAACTTAGAAATGAGGATATCCGCAGTGGAAGCAAAATGACTAACAGAGCCTAACAGATAAGTAATCTGAGGTGGCAATGAGCCAGCCATATAGCTCAAAGAACTGATAACCGATGGGAAAAGAAGGTTCTCGAATGGAAGCCTCGTATCGGTAGACGAAGTTTAGGCCGATCCCCCACTAGACTGGTAAAACATGCAAGAAGCTGATGGGTGCAGGTGGCTCAGGACCGTGCTTTGTGGCATTCCTTGGGCGAGGCCTATGTTCGGCAGTAGACTTGTGAAGGGCAGTAATATGGATGAAGATAATGAAGGCATTTGAAGTCTGCCAACACTAACGCAGCGTGTCGAGCACTTTCTTGCCTTAAACACTCTCAATAAGGAGAGCAGGCGAGGCTTGAGCTGTGCAGTGTGATAGATACAGATTATATATGTCAGATTATATATATATATCCCTTTTTAATTAAAATCAAAAGATGGAGATCACAACATTTTTCAATATGGTCTTGTAGAGGCCAGCGCAGCTTCAGGCGACCCCAATATGTAGTACATTACTTTGAAACCGCCGAAACTTACCCTAACCCGTTAGTGGCAAACACACCGACTATCTTCGATTCCAAACGTTGCACTCGGTCTCAATAGTCTTGCAACGTACTTACGAAACCAATGGGCTCCACTCGTTACCTACGATCCAAATGACACTACACAAAATCAATTAGGACTACGGATGTGACGCGTAGCACTACGCAAATGAACGCACGCCCTCACGCCGCGTATACCGTACACCTGCGTACTTAGGCGGTTCTTACCCAAAACATCGACCGGTATAAGTTAGGTAAAGAGACGGGTCCGCACACTGCTCGAATGACGAATAGATAACACACACACACTACGGGTGATCTGACGAATGATCATGAACCAAATGATCTCCAGCAGAAAATTCTTCAGCATCATCATTGTTTTTTTACTGCTACTCTACCAGAGCGAAAGCTGTAAAAGTCAAATAGATAACGGTACATAATATACATAATAGATATAATTGAGACCTGATGTGGCATGCACTGGATCGATCGATGTAGATGGCTCAAGATGTGTATAAGATGTGTATCTATGAGATTTCTTAAACGAACTTACAATACATTTTATGACCTGATGGTAAGTACCTATTGTAGCTCATAGACCTGCAACCATTTAGAAGTAAAAATTTCTACAGATGTGATATAACCTCTGAGGACTAAAATGTAATGCCTATTAGATTAGATAGATTATTATTATATCGGCTACCTACATCCTTGCGACCGGCACACAGCAGTGCACGCACCGACTGATTTCAAAAAAGTAGAGATGAGTAGTTACTCGATATCTTCTTTATTGTAATCGGATTAGAAAGATTATTTTAATAATGAGTAAGTTATAATTCAAGGATAGTCAGATACTAGCCTAAAGAACAAAATCCACACCCTTAGGGTGGAAAATATGGAATGTTTTTTTTTATGATATTCTTACACCGCCACTACATGGTAACATCGCAAGTTGTTTGAACAACACATTCCAACTGTTTCAATGTTGAACATAAGTACACTATGATTTTGTAAACGTAACAAGATAGAAGTTTATATATATATATATATATATAAACTCAGCTCAAAGTCAAAATATTGATTCAGAAAAGTAAACACATTCCAGAGTAACTGTTAAACGTCTGCAAATTAAGCTCATTTTATAAATTTTACGCGCATCAAGCATTGCAGATACTTAAGCTTATTAAGTGGTATTTAGACTTGGAATCGATTATATTTTCGTGAACCGACCACACTGCATCTGACCCGGTCACGTAGGGGCTTCAGTTGCTATGTCAGCTTAGTTGGAGAAGGAATGCGTTTTAAAAAATTCTGACTTAAAATAACTTCACAGTATTTATATTGTTAATTACATTGTTAAGTGCAGATTTAAATTTATGATTGTTTTCTTTTTGTGTGATTTTCGAACCCATGCGCTAAGACAGAATGTTATATAGATCATATACAGTATTTGTATTTGTGCTTGATGGCAAAGGAAAACGTAATAACGAAACAAGCGTATCTGAATAATTAATAAGATTTTGGGAACAAATGACAACTTCGTATTATGTTCTCAAAATACTGCTCATATAGATAGTATGTCTGCGGCTTCTTGCTTGCTTTTTAATTCGTTGAGATAAGTCCAGGTGTAGAACCCGTAAAGGTTGCTAGTTTAATATCTAAGACATCTTTGTTATATTATTTAGAGGTTCTGCTGCCTCATCGTTAGCAGCTTGTGAATAACCTTTCCTATATTGAGGAGTGTGGTAGCGGTGTAGGAATATCCACTATCCCGTATAATTCCACAAGCGTCATAAAAGCAAAATGGTGTAAAATTTATGTATTCATATAAATTAAATTTTATATGTGAATAAGCTGAACACGTTTATGTCATTTAATACTATAAAATGTTATTGACACTTCTCTTTTGACCAAATTTGTTTGTAACATGCTCAGCCACTTTCACTTTCTCTCAATGAATATGTTTTAGGATCACAAAAAAAAATCAAAAGCGTTTAAACATTAGTGAAAAAGTTTAAGTTTTGGATCATTTTTTAACTTGATCGCTTTTTATCAATATCAGTTGATTTTGTTTTGTTGCCAAGGATATTTTATATATCCTTGAAGGTAAAGTAAAATGCTCTTATTATATTTCAAAAAAAGTGTGTGCTTTTTAAATTTTTATACTACAATATGTATTCTTATAGGCCAAACATTTAAAAAGTTTTATTTAGGAAATATTCGAATAAATAAAATATACGTTTTAATAATAGCCTATAAATGTCCACTGCTGAACATAGGCCACTCCCGTAGTTTTTCACCCATCTTCATGGGGAGGTTTTCGCCATAGCTGCCACACTTGTTTGTCGACATTTTGAGTTGTTATCAGACAGTTGCTGCTGCCCAACTTCTGTTCCGGTTTCCCTAATATAGGTTTTACGTAATTTAAATTAAACGTACGTATTAAAAATATTTTAATGTGTTGTCTGCCGGAGGGCAACTCGATAGAGTTAAATGTTTTTAAATTAGTATTGTACTAATTTATTAATTCCATTATTTAACTGTGACTGAGCAT
>DWHP01002528.1:0-14361 GCA_018247895.1 Parnassius honrathi
GTCCTTCATTGGTAGTGGTGCTGTTGACCGTGTAGTGGCAGAGTAAGAATATGCACCACCCCATATCGTCCTTGGGTATCGTAAGAGGGTCGGCTCGACCGGGGAAGGGCCACGCTCTTTCAGAATACCAACTCAATGCTGCTGTGTTTCGTATGATCCGGGTGAGAGAACCGGAGACCCCTTTTACTGGAAACGAGGCATTTTGAATCTTAATCGAGGATAAATGCAGATGTCTATGGGCCACAGCATCCACTTACCATCAGGTGGACTACGTGCTCGTTTGTCAACCTCATTCTATAAATAAAATAAAATAAACAAAAAAAATAAGCAACAATGACTTCCTAATAACAACTAAAAATAAAAAAACTGCGGTAGCGAACCCGCTTGCCAAGCGTGACGACTATGTGATGTATCCATATGCCCTATCCGTGCGGAAGGCCTATATACAGCAGTGCACTTTTGGTAGGTTAAGATAAAAACCAATCGGCTCTTTTATAATTAATCGAGAACAACATTTTATCGATAAAACGGCGGCAACGATCCGAAACGAGAATAGTAACAGACAAAAGCAGTGTTGCACAATTAACGACCAGATCGTGCGTGCGTTGATCTACTTCGATCATATCCGAGAAATTTGCCAACGGAGTTCGCCTTGAAAACGGTCCACTCGATGAACGTTATCGGACACGCATCTTCCAAAAAACCGGCGGTTTTATCCATATTGTGAAGTGATTCAATTTTATGCAATCAAGGAAAAATGGAAAGTAAATGCTTTTTTTTATCACGTTTTTATTAACTTGCTTTCGTGTATGTCTTTCGAATTTAGTAATTGATTTTAAACCAACTTCCCGGTGAGTATGAGGCTTGAAATTTTTTACGTAGCAGAATCAGATAACAATGTAAGAATATGAAAAACGTGCTTGTATTAAAAATTTCAAATACACAATTTTTGCAGTGAAAGTGATTATAATAGACGGGTGCTTGCATACGCCAATGAGTAGTGATTGCCCGACTTGAGTACATTAATGAATATTAATTTGAGTAATTAAGGCTACACTGTAAACTGAGTCATATAATTAAAAACTTGTTTGTTTTTTGTTTAATTAGAAAGACACTCGCATTACCGTGTTTTTTTTTCATTTAAATATTGGAAGGGGATTGGCTGTATACGGCACTAATAGTTAATGCCTTCAAAACAAAATTTCGGTCACAGCGACCAGTCTCAAAGTTGACTAGATATTTAGCGGAACAGGATTATTGTCCACGAGTGTATGCGTAAGCACAGGTGCACTTTCTATTTCCTCACTCTCATAGTCCAGGTACGGCAATCCAACACAACCGGAAAAAGACCAAGTGCAGGACAAACGGTTTTAAATGCTTTCCGTGGCAAGGCAGTAAAATCGCAAACTTCCTGACTACAGACTGCTATCGAAGATTTCTCCACTGGAACACTCAATTACTATATTTGACCCAACCCGGGAGCGAATCAGACATCAGCTACTATCTTAGTGCCGTTCTAAGGTGGTTGCAAGTTGAGTTTTTTTTATAGAATAATAGTGACAAACAAGCACACAGTCCACGTGATGGTAAGTGGATATCCATCCTCTCACCATACAAAACACAACACCATTAAGCTGGTATTCTGTTAGAGCGTAGTACTTTCCTGGTTGAGCTGACCCATTCATTCTACAACCATAATATAACTGCAGCAAGCTGTACCACCTATAAAGTAAAACCGTCCATCCGTCTATTGAAGGCCATGAGATCTTTCTAAATTTCCCATAGTTGCTCTCTTAAGACGATTACGGTATGAAATTGGTTGAATAAATGCTTTTCGCCGTCATCACATGATAATCTTGGTTTGAATTTGCTTAATTTTAACTGTGCGATGTGCAACGTTAGCAGAATCACCTCTACTAATAATATTTAAATGACTACTGTTACGTTCATCAGAGTGCGCCGGGAACGTGCGAGTAATGCAAATAATTACGATTAACACATCATGCCGTTCATATTCACATAAACAACATTTTATTTCAACACCGAATTTAAGTAATTGTATCATATTAACATATTATGTTCCTTTGTTTTGTAACGGTATTATAAAACTTTTTTACACTCGTACATCTACAATTCGTTAAATATTTGCATGTTTAATTAGTAAACTCTTTCCTTATTTTGCAAGAAGGCCAATGATGAAATATTTTTCTTTATTTTATATCCGCTGCAACAAGAGGTTTGCTAACGTTAGCTCGCCAGTATATACTGACACGACGTTAGCCTACCGATGTATACTGACACGACGTTAGCCCGCTAGTATGTACTGACACTACGTAAGCCCATCAGTATACACTGACACGACGTTAGCCTACCAATATGTACTGATACGACGTTAGCCCTCCAGCTTAAACTGACACGACTTTAGCAAAACTCTTCACACCTTCATCTGGACGCCTTCTCTTTCTTTTCTCTGGATATTTAATATTTCATATGCGGTTTGGAAAACAAGCGTGACCCAACAATAAATTTAGTGTTGGTGTTTAAAATGTTTCGAGTTCCTAAACTAAAAGATAAATAAAAGGTTTGAGTATCGGTAAATCCAACTTAATCATATTATTTTAGGTTATTTTTCTTACGAAGATAGTTTAATATATTATATTACCAACCTCGAGTGGGCTGTATAAGGGTTCTTAAGTATTAAGTTACATCACAAAATTAACTTATTCGTAAGTTCGTAAGCTATGTTATACTCCCATATTAAACTCCATTCTCTAATGTACAAGTTCTCCAAATTCGACGAGATCCCTTACATTAATGGAAGACAAGTTTAAAGATTAAGTAGAGTAAGTCCATGATTTAAAATAAATATAACGCGATCAAGTTACATTTTTATATTTAAATATATATTTAAAATCATCACCATTACGTCTCTTCCTAAGTCTTCTGCTCAACACAGGCCCCCAAGAAATCCCTCAAGGAATTCCACAAAGCAAAGTCCTGAGCCAACTGCATCCATCAGGTCGTCACTCCATCTAGTGGGGGGGCACCCTACACTTCACCTACTGGTACGGGGCTGCCATTCATACCGATACCGAAAACCGCTACCAGTATTAAAATATCTCCTATTAATATCAAGTAGATTAAGTTATCAAGTAAGTAGGTGAAGTAAGTAGTCTCGGCTAACTGAAAGCTGAAGAAACAATTAATGTTATTCATTATTATCGTCATTAAACTCTTCACAAGTCCACTGATGAACATAGGCCTCCCCAAAGAGTGCTACAAAGCACGATCCTGAGCCACCTGCATTCATCTACTTCCTACATCTCTTACCGTGGCATCACTCAATCTAGTAGAGCTGCCCTACATTTCACTTACTGCTGCGAGACTTTCGCTGTTATCACAATTAAAAATTCGATACTAAATGTGAATGTGTGCAAAGTTGAAGGTATGAAGGTCAACAAACACAACACAATGTAATATGCCATTTCGTACAACTTTACTAATTCTGCAACAAACTTTAAGTGGATTCCTAGACTCGTAAATTCCTCACAACACCGGTGTTCGTTTCAGAACGTCCCTAATACACCGCTAGTTTATTTTACATCACTTATGATGTGAAAGAAGTATAATGTAAAAACCTTCTTTTGATTATTTTTTATAATTATTTCTTATTTTATAAATAATGGTTTTCCATTGGCTACCGATAAAAAATGAGACGATAATACAAGAGAATATCGAACAAGCCTATTCATGATGTATTTAACGCTACTTTAAAGCTCTTTCGAATTGTAACCGACTTTGATAAAAGGTTCACATAAGTGGCATTTTTATTATTTTTGTATTTAAATTCATAATATTACTCTCACTTTTTCTTTTCCTTCAGCAGCCCTTAAAGTTCCACTGATAGACTTACGTCTCTCTCGCTGCAGGGAGGATTTCCCTTAATCAGCTTAACAGACGTAGGGAGGACTTTGTACCAGACGTCTTAAGCCTATGTGGATGCTGGCCGTAACCGGTATGATTACTTTACATCTGATATGATATGATTTCCCGTTGCCCTACTGTTCATCAACGCATCGAAACGGAACGTTCCAGAGAGCTGGATTTTGTTAGGAAATCGGGACCTACGAGACTCATAATAAGCCTAAATTATTTTTACAATGCGGGATCACAATTATTATAGTGGGACGGTCCGAGATAAATTAAGACATTCGGCCTGTAATATTCTTGAAAGTTTTCATTAAAAAAACACTTTAGGGGAATTGAACGCCACTCACTAGTTGGTTAAAATTATATTACAGATTTAATATGCGCAAGAAAAACTGTCTAAAGTTATAAATGTGGACCACGATAGTCTATTAAATTCAAAGCTAGTTATATTAAGCTTGCTTTAGTTTAATTTTTGATGTGTGATATCTTTTCTCTCGTTTTCCTGCAATCTGTGGGAGTGATTTCGTGAAAAGGGACGGAAGTATGTAACAGGAAGCCGGGAAAGCACGTGCTATTTAATTCGACCAATGACCGCACGCTGTGGTAGAGCTAGCCGTCAGATGGTACCAAAGTAGAAGTCAACGTATCGAGTCAGAAAGTTTTATAAGTTATTAATTAGGATGCAAAGAGATTTGATGGATATTATGTCAACTAAAAATAATTATTCTTCGTTACGAAAAATCTTTTGAAATAATACCTGAACCATTTTTTCAGGATATAATGTTAATGTTGCTTATTACCAAGGTGAGCAGATGTCAAATATTACACTTCGTACGCGACTACCGTAAGGCTCGCTAATTTTTTATATACCACTTAAGAATAACTACACTAAATGAAACTTAATTTAACATGATGTCTATTATAAAAACAAAATTGTTCATACATTTCTATTCTCCGCTTTAAATTGTCATAAATGCTGGTTGCGTTTCCTCGGCGGAAGACTGTTTATATGTAAATCTATTTTAATACCTTTAGCAGAACAAAGTAAAATATTTGTATACTACAAGCTTGGTAGTAAAATTCTATATATAAAAGTTTTATGTAGTGACAAACTTGTAATGGATTCGTCAACAATAACATTGCTCAACTCATAACTTTTGCTCTTCCTCTCACAGCTTCTTACAAAATTATTTAAATAAATTCAAATGCTAAATCTGCGTATTTGATTTGAAAAGTTTTATAAGTCTGGATTTCAGTTAGAAAACAGTCGTCCTATGTCTCTAAGTTTCGTAAAATCTTCCACGAAAACAACATCTTATGCACAGATAATGCTGGTAACATTTATGAACATATTTAAAAAGTATATGTGTAATGTAAATCGATATCTTTCTGCAGTTTCTACATTTATTAAAATTATGGAAAACTCGAATTAACTGTGAAACTCTGACATAATTATTTATTTTTAAATACAAATATAATTTAATTTAAATCTTAGCTATAAGTCGCGTCGTCTTTATACGTCCCATTGCTAGAGGTCTGCTCTCATATCTAAGAAGATTTTAGGACAAGGAAATATTCGGCGTAGTCCCCAATGCCCGTTGTACCAAATTACGTTTGTCATTTTAATAAACATTACACAAAAGTTGTCTTATAAGGGTTAATAATAATGTAATATCCTCCAGACCGAATTTCGGTCAAGGTGGTTGGTCTCAGCGGAGACTAGCCACAGGACAGTATCATAGTGCCCGAGTGTGTGCACAAACACAGGTGCACGCTCTATTCCCTCACCCTCATAGTCCGATAGGACGGTTATTCGACACAACCAAAGAGAGATCAGACGCAAGACCGCCAACTTCCTTACTCCAAGCTGTTACTGAGAATTTCTTGACAGAAAACCCGATTAACTAATTTCGGTTCAATCCGATATTCGAATCCGGGAACTCATGATCACCACCCGCGTTTACGACCACTAGACCAGCGGGGCAGTCGTTAGGTCGTTTGTCGCATAAGGGGTACTGTACCACTATGGAGGACGTGATTGATTATAACCCCTGAGCATAAAGTGCCCGTTGAGTATTGTTTCTAAATGATTTCATATTTAATTTGTATATTGTAAATTAATGTTAAAAAAAGCAGGAAATCTAGCTGATTTTTCCAAGAACAGAGGTATTTTGTGTTTTTCGGATCGGAAACATACTAAAGTGTTATAATGGAACGACTGCGATTTACAAACTTCGGAAAAACCTGGTGCTCCATCAAAATCTTCATCGAAACAATGAAGATATTTTTAGAATGCAATTGGTAAAGTAGGGCATTTCATAATAAACTAATTTGAAGTTTGATTTTTATTTATCTTTGATTATGGTTAGGTTTCATTGCGATAGCAAACGAAAACGGAAACAGAGCCATTATTTATACGAGCCGTATAGTTTCTATGTACGAGTACTCACCGATGAGAAAATAATATTCAAACACCCGCAAACCGACATCGACAACCACAAAAGTGATCTTGAGCATACTAAGTCTCTCGCGTATAAGATATCTCTAATGTACAATGTCTCTTTATATAACAGAAACACGCTTCTTGCTGAATAGAAATTTAAAGAACTTAAAGATACTTAACAATTCAATTACTACTGTTAAGATTGTTTAGACATTTAGTACTAACTAGTTACTAGAGTTCAGCCTATTTTTATAGAATATGAGTGACAAACGAGCTCACAATTCACCTGATGATAAGTGACCCCTTGATGTTATAACCATACAAGTTTAGCTGCAGCATGGCTCTGCCACGTACGATACTTTATTTATATTTTACTTATTATAAGTCGCTTTACTCGCTTGGTGGTGCGCGGCGATTAAGCTCCAGATGTCAATGTCAGATGCAAATGTCAAAACGCATTTATTGCTAAACAAGGTAATAATAGAATTTGAAAGATAACAACTACAAAATAGGCTTATTTTAGGAAAAGTACAAAGTTTTTGCTTAACCTCGAATGGACAATCACGTGCATTCGACCGGAAAAGAGTGAAAGTGTCTACTTAAGCGACTGTTTAAGAGTTAAAATGGATCCCGATCCAGCACTCACTAAAGTAAAGCGACTTACTTATTGTGCATTGTAATAAATCTTTATTACACACTTTCAAAACGCATTTTGATAAGAACGAGAAACTGAATCTTGATTTAATATTATTTAAAAATATTATTAAAGATCAATACAGCTTTTATGACAAGCTTTTACTTTGTGAAATAAAATCAAATGTAGAAGGATATCTACTATATACTCGTATACTTTGCGATATTGAGCGTAAACTTAACTGACAGCAAACACGCCATATTTGTGAATAATATAAAGTACACTACAGTTGTACTAATTCTAAGATCAGTTTGTTCGACATTTTATGCCACTTTGAATTATGAAAGATTTGATGATTGCGAAAAAATCCACCAATATGTGTCAGTCTCGTACACAAGCTTTGCGTGATATCGGTACTTGTTCAAAATTTTGAAATATTAAGTTAAGTTACGAGCAAATAAATCGCATTAAACTGGGCACGCGTTTTTAAACACAACCGCGGCAAGGTACGTTAGCTAAAACACGTGCAGCTTAACGCAGTTTCAATTTCAACTTTGATCGTTTAATCTTAAGAAATTCACCGCATTATGATGATTTATATTACAGACGTGGTACTTATGATAAGTAATTTTTTTTCTAAAATTTATTAGTCGTAAAGGAAGCAAAAGTTATCGTACCTTTGGAACAGGACTGTGTATACGTCAACTTAGAGTTCCAGTAAATAAAACCATTATTGATTATAAAACGATACAATACAATAAAAATACAAATAAAGTTAACTAACATAGAAATACAAGAATTTAACGGAGGTACAATCTAACAGCCGCAGAAGAAGAGGAAGGCCCAAGCTGAAATGGCAGAACGACGTCGAACAATATGCTATACAGTCTTAAAAATTTGATAAAAAAATTAGAGACAAAACGCCGGACACTGATCGCGAGAACCACGTTTGTGAAACATTACTAATGAGAAATCAAACCTCAAAAAAATTTGGTAATTACAAAAAGTAAAAATTGCCGTAAAAATTAATAAAAATAATTTCCACAAAATAAATTCAGAAGTTAGTAGTAAGACAGTGCGTCGAAAAGCGTGAAGATTATTCCATTCCTTTTAGGATTTTAAATTGGCTTTTACCTTTTATTTTTAGATGCTTCTCTGTGAACTAAGGAATATTATAAGTTTAAATTAACAGCTAAATAGTTAAAACAAAAAGTTCATCCTCTACTTTGCTACCCTTAGGAATGAAATCTTTTTCATATTTATATAGTACTAGCTTTTTACCCGCAGTTTCGCTCGCGTGGGTTTGAATTTAGAAACATCGATAATACATTTTCGTCCTAAAATTAGCAAGACTGGATCACTTGTGTCACATTTGTGTCTATATTGGTAATATTATAGGCTACAGAAACATATATAAGTTAGTTTATTAGAATCTCAACATTTTTTATAGAATAAAGGTGACAAACGAGCACACAGTCCACTCACGTCTATCCTCGGTTAAAAATCAAAATGCAGAATGCGTTATTACCCCTAAGGACTAAGAACGCCTCGTTTGCAGTAAAACAATCTCCGGTTCTCTACACTTACCATACTAAACACAACATCATTAACCTGCTATTTTACGCTGGTATTCTGTGAGAGCGTATCCAGCCAACCCATTCGTACTACAACCATATTATAGCTGCAGTATGGTGTAACATACATAGTTAAAACTCATCAATGCATTTTATAAATATATTTATAAACTGCGATGCCTAAATGCATTGGATTTCTGTAGCGTTTCGACACTTTTCTACTCTTTTCTTAATAATCAGTCCTTAAACGATTGGCAAGCAGATCGCCATTAATTTCTGTCTATAAAATCTTTAGACTATACGTTTATATTTCGACATATTTTAAACACATATGAAGTTCGCCAACACACATTGGGGCAGCGCGGCGGACACTTCCTTGCCTTTAGTGCCTCTCAGGAATGAGGGGAGGCCCATACCCAGCAGTGGAACGTCTATAGGATGTATTTTTAACTTTAACTTTTATATACATTTATAGAAAATGTTTCGGAAGGGAATAATTAATTGGTATCTTAGCAAGCATAACATGCCTTCCTTTGTCCGACGAAACTAGGACCCATTATAAAGACACTGTAATAAAATCGCGACCATTGGCTTGGCTGAGCAAGCTTTATTGCTTTAGTACTCATAATTTATCTTTGTAGAAAATGATTAATATGTCTCGAAACGTGATTAAGTTTATTACACGAGTAGATCATTAGAGTAGTATATTGTATGTATTTTAGTATGAAACGACTAATGTACAGGTATTGTATAATATAAACAACAGACTGAAGTTTCGATTTCGTAACATTGCTAGAAATGTATACTTTAGAGAGAGGGATGTTGGTCTCAAGGTAGCAAAGCGCTATACGTAAAATTCATTGTACCCTGAATGACGTTTGCACCTTTGAAGTCGTTCCTTTTATAGCTGGGCAAGTTGTAACAGATGCCTTCAGGTGAGATAGAGAGAAATTTTCAGGACAGTTAAACTTCCACGGAGTCTGTCTCTTGCGAACATTTAACCACCCTTACTTTAACCTTAACTTTGAATTCGGTATGGTGAACGGGAAGGACTGTTTTTCTACTACAACACGAGCCATTGTAGCACTTAAAATTATTATTTCCTTAATAATATAAATGTTTTATTAGAACATTCAAGAAGTTTTTAAAAAAAATAAGTGTCTAAGTCGTAGTTTGCAAGTAGATTGTACGTATATTTTAAAAGGTGAAAAAACTTGCTTGTCATACAATATTAAGACACTACGACTATATTTATATCATTTTATTCGTTTCAAAATAAATTTAAGGTGAACTACTTGTAAGGTGAAAATGTATACAAATTAAAGTTATTACTCTTTGCGAGCATGACTAGTGGTATTGATAATTTAAGCCGTTCAATTAAACGCAAATTAATTTTATAAATTGGTTCTCTTACCAAATATGTATTTCGATTGGTATATGAAGAAAGTGAATTTCTATACCCCGAACCACTTGGTTTTTTTTAACTATTAAGAAGTCTAACGAATATTTTAACAAAGTTTTAATATTTATATAATTTTTGAATAAAGGATGTGATCGTTATAAAATTGGCACGAACATTTACACTTCTAAATGATATGAGCAGTGGTAGCTTAGGGCCTCAGCGCTCTCTCTAAATTTGTTTTTTTTTTATATAGAATAATAGAATAAATGACAAACGAGTACACAGTCCACCTGATGGTAAGTGGATGCTGCGGTCCATAGGGAATTAAAACGATAGATGCGTTGTCCTCGTGGAAAAGGGTCTCCGGATCTTTACACTCACCATACAAAATACAGCATTAAGCCGCTATTTTATGCTGGTATTCTGTGAGAGCGTGGTCCCTCCCCGGTCGAGCCGAACCATTCGTGCTACAACCACAATACAGCCGCAGCGTGGCTCTACCACGTAAAAAATTCACTATAGGCGAGCAATCCCGGTTGGAGCCTCGGCGGCTTTAACAAAACTTAATTGCAATTTTACGAGCTGATTTATCAGTTGCTCGAAGCAAAACATCGTAAGGAAACTTGCGTGTATGAGGAATTTTAAAAAATTTCGCGCTAAAACCAATTAATGGGATTTCCTGTCAAGAAATTCTCTTTAACAGCTCAGAGTCAAGAAGTTGGCGGTGTTTAATCCTCGTGCCTCGGAAATCCCAAATTTAATGTGATTTATGTTCATTTTTATGTTCAAGTATTTGCCTACCGATCGAATGTTACGATTATGTGTGACAGAATGTTTGAGATTATTTTTAACTTTACCTATTCCAAATTTTATCTGCGAATTTGGCCAGTTATTACAAAATAACCCTGTATGTAGTAGTAATATAGTTTTATATTTATATTTTACATTTGCAACCAATTTAAACAGAGAACGTTCTCACCCCACATTAGGAGTATCCTTAACCGACGAGCGTGTATGTGTAGATACACGGGTGTAAAGGAGGCGAGAGAGGTGTGTCAGGATCGTGCCGAGTGGAAATCCGTAGTCTCTGCCTACCCCTCTGGGTGACAGGCGTGAGTGTTTATGTATGTACGTATGTACGTAGTCACCCCTACAGCTGTAATTATACTAGCTTATTATCGGAAGTGGATTTTTCACAGGCTGTAATTATTGAATACATACATAGGTACATTATTTTAGCAACATTAAGTAAAGATATATTTCACAATCACTATCAAAACACCTAGACGAAAATAAATCGTTATTTCGACAATTTTGTGCCGCTTGTATTTCAAGGCATGTAGCAAACCTAACATAGCAATCGAAGTACTAACTTGTGTGAACACAATCGAGGGTAATGACTACTGCAAGTTTGATCTATTGCTTAAACTCATCGACAGGCATTGTCTACAACAATAACGTAAAATACTCGACTGTGTACGCCTCATAGACTCTATGTTGCGCTTGTATAAATGTAATGATAATGGGTACATTTTGTTAATTGTTGTGGCTTTTGACCGACCGATAGTTATCTATGTAATCAATGTAAATATATTACAAGGTTACACTTCAAACTAATTTTGTCGTATTTATTTCCGCCCACATTAAAAGCATTGAAACTTAGTGTTTATTAATGAGAAATTCAAAGTTAAACCATTTATAATAAATAATCGACTACGCTTTGTTGGCTATATTACTTAGATTAATTATTGAAACAAACTTTAATATTTTTATAGCCATTATTATTTTAACTAATAATCTACTAACTTCTATCATCTTAGAA
The DNA here is from genome assembly GCA_018247895.1 of Parnassius honrathi. Classification (NCBI taxonomy): domain Eukaryota; kingdom Metazoa; phylum Arthropoda; class Insecta; order Lepidoptera; family Papilionidae; genus Parnassius; species Parnassius honrathi. Next base: position 11,806 of record DWHP01002528.1, read on the forward strand.
AAGTCAACAAGGTGGTCTAATGCATGGGGTAACAGCCCCTAGTTAGACTGAATCAAGATCGATATGTAGTCTACAATATTAGAATGTCAAACGCTACCAATTCAATTGACGATAGGTTTCTACTGTAAGACATGGTCACCTATAACGAGCTCGCGGAGACGGCTGAAATGTCTTACAGTCTTTAACTATTCTACCTATCTCACTCTTCAAACCGCTTACGCTTGGATGCAAAAATAAATATGATCAAACCAAAAAGAATCCGTCTAGAAAGGAGTCCTACCGCTTATGACTCCTTCGTCGTTCGTAATGCGTACAAAAAAGGATTGGAATTATTTGCCAGCATCTGCCTTTCCATCCGATTACAATGTGGGTTTCTTCAAGGCAAGCATGTGTAAGATTTTAACCGACTTCAAAAAGAAGAAGATACTCAGCTTGACTGTATTTTTATGTGTGCTACCTCACAACTTTTTTCCAAGTGAACCGATTTTGATGATTTTGTGCTTCTCATGTGGTCCCATACAAATTTGATCAAGATCTGACCAGTAGTTTCCTTGTTATCCTTAATAATGCGTATTAATTGACTTCGACTATATTGATGATTTTTTTTGTTTGTACAAAATTTTTAATTTTACTACTTGTTTAAAGTCAATTTGCTAAGGAAGTGCGCTTTACCATCTTCGGCCACATAACCACTTCACCATAACGTGTGTGAAAAGTCAATTACTGGCTTAAAATAGTCAAAAATATTAAAAAAATGCGTATTTGATAGCATTTAAATTCATTGCTTTTGCTTGATAAAAGTACCTCTATTAGAATTCACGGCATGCATAATATGTCGTACACTAAAATGCCAACACTGAATAAATGCATTTAAAGTTACAACTTTAGCTAATGTGTCATGCAATACGTGACTTTTATATTAAGTAGTATTTTTTAGATTATAATATAAAATTGAACTGTCTGTTTCTAATGTCAAAATAACAGCTTTTTACTAAATGCGTATGAAAGTATACACCATAGATTTAGATATACTAGATCTATGGTATATACAGTACTTGTACGTAACAAAAACAAAATTTTTTTTGTCTGTCTGCCAGTTTGCTACCGCTAATCTACGAAATAGCTGGATACGAAATAGATGGAGTGGCTTTCACTGGCAGATAACTGATGTTATAAGAAGTAACTTAGGCTTCTTTTATTTTAGAACGAGAATTAGAATTACGCGCAATAAAATTATTACATGCGAACGTAGTCGTGGGGATCAACTGCCTTTTTTTGATTTCCTGTAGCAAAATTAGCAAAACGGAACACCTATGGAATCACCTCGGTGCCTGATATGTTTTTATGGGTACTTATTTATCTGTCTGTTTGAGTCACAGACGTTTTTCTCGTGTGAACCTCACAGTCACGACGTGAGGCTTAAAAGAATTCAAAATGTAGACGAAATTGTTAGTTTAGGAGGTAAAATGGGAAGGTAACTTTATGATTTATTTAAACATATATACCTTATTAAAAATCATAATAACACAATACCAGAAACTTATTAGTCTTCTAATACGACTTAGGAACTTTCAATAAAGAGCCTACTCCATTTTAAAACACCAGCAACATCTGCAATTCCCCTGGTGTTGCAATAATCAGTACCATCAGATGAGCCGTATGCTCGTTTGCCCCCAATCCTATAAAAAGTCAATGTTTTATCTGTTTTAATTTAGAAACTTTTACCCAAATAATGCTTTAATCTTTGCAAGTATAGAACGCTGCCTAATCTTCAAATCAAACAACTTCTGTTAATAACTGTGGTTGGGGGCCTTAATTTTACCAGTACAGCCAACATATTTTTACTAGATTTTTTTTACAATTAATCGTTGCTTCCTTTGATTTTTAAATATATTAAATATATCCAATAGCGTTTCCAATTTTTGTAACAGTCAAATATTTGATTAGTTCTAATTTATTAATGTTTATAAATACGTATATTTTCCATATTTATATAATTCCAAAAAAGCATTTACTTCTAAAATAAATACCCGATTATAACTCAAAACAACGTTCGAACACATATCAGTAAAACATAATGTATTTGCCCTTCGTTTAAAAAGCAATACCTAAGTCGATGAAATACACGAGGAAGGAAATCTTTATGAATCATTGAAGCCGGGAATATATTTTTTAGAATCGTTTTTGAACCATGCAACGCTAGCGGAACAAAACAATTTAACAGCTTGATAAGCAAATAGTATATAACCTCTACGTTTTATTGATAAGTTTCTCACCTTTGAAATATTTGTCATAATATAAAAGGTATACAAAATATTATCATAAAAAAATATATTAAAAAAATATTTTTTTTTTGTAGTCTCTTTCCACTTTTATTAAGTTGTAAATATTTGTTCCCTTGACATTTAAACAATATTTAACTTGAGTGGAGTAAGTGATATTACAACTAGAATTTCTATTTCTTTTGCCTAAAAAAGTAAAAGTAAAGTTACAGCCTATATACGTCCCACTGCTGGGCACAGGCCTCGCCTCATTTCTGAGAGGGTTTTAGGGCAA
>DWHP01002529.1:0-14358 GCA_018247895.1 Parnassius honrathi
GGTTAATATAATATAAATGTGGTTAATAACAATCTTTTATCCCATTAATAGCCTTCAAAAGACGGCGATGCATCCATCTAGTGTAAGTCAGATGTAAACTATCTCCATCAGGGAACGGTGTCATCAAAGATGCAAGTCACTTGGTACTACAATTGGCATTGGGGATTTTAAATTTGTCGATTATATTAAAATATTACCACAATAAGAGAGGCCCCTGTTCAGTAATGTACTGTTATGATTACAATACAAGATAACAAAGAACTAACTTCAAACAAAGACAGTCGAAGATGTGTAATCATACCACAAATACAGCCTGTAATTAAATTGCTTTTCTAGCAAAACTAGTATTGCTAGACACAAAAAAAAGGTTTTAACTAGGAAAATCTGGTATTCCGTGTTTTAATCTTCTTATTATTATACATACACAAATAAATAACTTTGCACTCACCACTACGCAGATAGTTAGGTCTATACATGCTGACCTTACTTTAACAATTTACAAAAACACATATCTTACAACATCACAACTCTCGGCACGGATTGTCTCGACACGGTGTAAAACTAAAAAAAAACCGCCGAAGTAATTTACTCGGCTTACACGCGTTATCAACAAAGCCATCTGACGTAAACATGTGATAAGTGATAGGAGAGTTTCAGGTACTGCGTGTCAATTTCATTGACTTAACGACCTGATAAATGCTAAGCTCCGCTCGGGTAGCACATTTAATATAAAATGTGAGTTACTTGTGTTTATGATGTAACCAGCAGTGGCAGTGTGGAAATATCCACTGCCCCATATCATCCCGTGGATGTCATAAGAGGCGACGGAGGGAGACACGCAGGAGATGGGCAGCAGCGTCTTCCTAATAACGACTAAAATTAAAAAGCTACGGTTGCCAACCCGGTTGTCAAGCGTTGCATCTATGGCCGTGAGGAAATCTAGACCTATGTTCAGCAGTGGATCTTAATGAGATGTAATGGTAACGCTTACTTCTGCCATATTATTATAATTATATAATTTTCACGTGGCCATGCTGCAGTTATATTAGTAGTATAGCTGTAGCACGAATGAGTCGGCGCGACCGGGGAAGGACCTCGCTCTCGCAGAATACCAGTTTAAAATAGTAGCTCAATGCTGCTGTGTTTTGTATGATTTTCGTGCAGAGAACCAGAGACCCCTTTTACTGGAAACGAGGCATTCCGAGGCATTCCATCTTAGTCCTCACTGGTGACAACGCATCTGTATTCTGATTTGTAATCGAGGATGTATGTAGATGTCTATGGGCCACAGGAACCACTTACAATCAGGTGGACTGTGTGCTCGTTTGGCACCCTATTCTATAAAAAGAATTTATAACGCATTCAGAAATGAGAAGAGGCCTGTGCCCAGCGTAGTGACGTAAATATATTACAGGTTATTACAGGTAAAATTTTTACTTTTTCTCTATTATTAAGAATCGACTTCATTTTAAAATTATTACATACATACATAAACACTCACGCCTATCACCGAGAGGGGTAGGCAGAGACTACGGACTTCCATTTAATATGATCCTGACACACCTCTCTCGCCTCTTTTACATTTATATATCTACGCATACACGCTCGTTGGTTAAGGGTATTCTTAATGTCGTCCATTTTTAAAATATCACCAATTTGGTCGATAAGTCGTCATCTAGGGCAGGGATGGCGAACTAATGGCACGTGTGCCATCGCCGTCGGGTTGCGTCTACCGTAAAATTTAAGATTACTTAGCGTCTTGCCTTGATGTACCATCTTTCTACACCCATCATTTTTTTCAACAGCGTTTTAAGTCAACTGTCTTCCGAGTGCTTTTCGGAGAATATGCCTGGTGCCATGCTTTACTTGGAAAAATTTACCATATTTATCACGCTGGACAGCCGGGTTGAAAGTGCAAGGCAGGGACAGGCAGATGATGCGGCTCTTCATCACCAGTTTGAGAAATTATATTTTAGTGTTTTTGGATGGGTTTAGTCGGTCGCCAAAGCCTCGTCCGTCTTTCTTATAGTATACGGGTGACAAACGAGTACACAGTCCATCTAATGGGAAGTGGATGCTGTACCCATAGAGATCTACATTTATCATCGATTAAGAACCAAAATGTAGATGTGTTGTCATACTGTCACTGAGGACTAATATGGAATGCCTCGTTTCCAGTAAAAAGGGTCCCCGGTTCTCTACACTTAACGTACGAAACACAGCATCATCGAGCTGCTATTTTACGCTGGTATTCTGTGAGAGCGTAGTCCTACCCCGTTCGGGCCGACCCGTTCGTATTTCAACCGTAATGCAGCTGCAGCGTGGCTCTACCACGTATAAAAATCGCATTCAAATAATAAATTTATATATTGTGTTCCCCAACACTCCATTACAGTATATAAAATATGACACCATTCAAGACAATTTGTTAGGTCTCAATGATATATCTCTGTGGTCTCTATGACAAGTGTTCTTTTCTGCCTATTTCTATTGTCAAACAGAATTATGTGCACTGCCGTGTTCGATCTTAAGGGTTCGGAGAGTCAGTATAATTTTTAATCACTTGCTGTGTGGCTTCCATATGGAGTGCAGTAGCCGCTTACCACCAGATGTACGTTCTGTAAGACTGTAAGTTCGATTGTCACTACAGTTTTATTTAAAAAAAATCCATGTTTACCAGTTATTTTTTTATAAACGAGAAGTCAATTATTTTTGCAATAATTTTTTTTTATAGGATGGGGTGACAAACGCACACAGTCCACCTGATGGTAAGTGGTTGCTGAATCAAAATGCAGATGCGTTGTCACCCGTGAGGACTAAGATGGAATGCCCCGTTTTCAGTAAAAAAGGTCTTCAGTTCTATATACTCACTATACAAAACACAGAAGCATTAAGCTACTATTTTACGCTGGTATTCTGTGAGAGCGTGGTCCTTCCCCGGTCGAGCCGACCCATTTGTGCTGCAACTATACTACTAATATAAATGAAGCATTGCTCTACCAGCTCAGGCTAACGTAACATTTATGCTCATACTAGCAACTCGTAGTCACAAAACGTCTATTAACTTTAATATAACGAAGAAAATGTCGTATTTAATCTTAATAACGTTTTAACATTCTTTATCATAAATCTACTTAAGGAGACTGTTTTATCTTTTACCTAGTTGCTTTAGCTTGAAATAAAAAATACATGTCAAAGTTTTCCGTGTGAATTACCAACCTTCTATAAACTGGTATAATAAGTACGTTATGTTAGATTACATCGTTACTCGTAAGCTTTTTTTTTAATTTTACGTACCATCAATTATCTGTTACAGCCTATAAAAATCTACTGCTGAGGATAGGCCACCCCCATAGAATGGCTCATGGGTGGGATTTTGCTATAGCAGCCGGGACTTTGTGGTAGGTGACTGAACAATCACAGCTTTTTTTGAGTTGTTATCATTTTTTTTATAAGATGAGGCGATAAACGAGCACACAACCCACCTGATGGTAGGTGATTGCTGTGGCCCGTAGACATCTACATCAATCCTCGATTACGAACCCGTGAGGACCGAAATGGAATGCCTCGTTTCCAGTAAAAAGAGTCACTGGTTCTCTACACTCACCGTACGAAACACAGCAACATTAAACTACTATTTTACGCTGGTATTCTGTGAGAGCGTTGTACTTCCCCGGTCGCGCCGACCCATTCGTGCTACAACCATACTACTAATATAACTGCAGCATGGCTCTACCACTCAAAAATTTATCGCCTTTTATGACACTCACGGGACGAAAAAAACAAAACATGTATGCCTTCTAACGTCAGTTAAAATTAAATCTATGTGTATGCCAACGAGAAACACTGTTACTTACTTATAACAGATATGAAACAAACAAGGAGGCTTGATATTGATCGCGTTTTTTGAACCCACTTCTCGGAAACGACTGAACTCATTTAAATGATTTTTCTTTAATATACTTTTGTGTTGGGCCATAAAAATTTTAAGAAAAAAATTCTTATTGGTGGAAAATATTTAACTGTAACTATTTAGACGATATTTTTGTTATTACCTTGAACTGTAATTATATTTCAAAGAACACTTAAAAGGGTTAAAAATTAAACTTTTAATAAAACGTATAAATCAACCTCAAATCTAATAATAACTAAATAATTTCGATATAATCGCTCCTGTATTCGGGGTTATACTCCTTTGATACTTTATGCGTTAGTACCAACTTCAGAAGCTGTAATGTGGATTTTTTAATTATTTTTAGTTTTCGAAGTCGTTTTCTTCTTTTTATTAAAAGTTTATTTTTAATGCCTGTCATTTTAAACACGAAGCGATAAAGTATATGAAGAGTTATACATTTTAAAAATGCATTGTACCATACAGTTAAGTATATTAACTTTTACTGAGGCGTGCTATATAACAAAATACAACTAAAAATATTCAAAACGATTCGAACGGTAAGTAATACGAAATATTCCATGCAAGCTTATGAATATCGGAGAAGAAAACTTAACAGTTGTCTACAATTGACCACCTGCCGTAAACTACAACAATTCTTTAATAGCTTTCTGTGATCGAGTAAAAAGTCTAGGTCTATATATAGACAAAACCTTGAACGGAGGGAAATAAGTTACTGAAACAGCTACAAAGCCGCAGCTACCTTAAGATCGCTCTATCTACCTATCTTAGGATCTTTCTCTCGTACTAAACCAAGCTCTTGCTTGTTTAAACTCATGTTCTACTCATCGTTGATTACGCTAATGTTTTTTTTACCGACCTGAATTAAACTCTTAATAAGCTTAACTAGTTTCATCTTTACTCTAGATGTTTTGTCTAGAAGAATTCAGCAAAGGAGCTGTGCTAGAATTTTGGTGATGCTCTTTTCCATTTCAAAAATAATCTTTTCACCATTTTACCTTTATTTACCTTCAGAACAAATTAATTACATATCATCAAATAGTAACAGAGTTCTTTGCTCTTCATCTAATATAAAAATTACAATGGCACTATACGGTTCTGTAGGCAACTCCTTTACAGTTAAGATTTTTCTCCAGAACTCCTCGCCTGGTGATATCAGTAAAACTAAAACGTAAAACTTTCTTATTCTGCTGTAGGTTGTGTTATGTTTATATGTGAAAGTGATAAATTCAATCCAAATTTAGCTGTGACGGAAGCGGTTTGAAGATATTTATTTGGAGCAGGTTCAATGGAGATGTGGCGAACCGCCAAGATAAATAATAATTATTGCTTTATTTTTTTACTACCAATTTTGGGATATAATAACAGTATTTTTATCTCAGAATATATGTCTTCTGAGATATAAAGCATACAGAGCTTAGAAAAACGATCGCATCCTCCGTGGTTTCTCCCAGGACTCTTAAGTTAAGTGCAATACTTGCTCGAAAGATTTAAATGCATATGGTACAAATGTACATATACATATATTATATGGGTACATGTACATATACATAACATATGTATATGTAAATATATACGATATGCCGGTATTCGGAAGATTTTGTTTGCATGTATGTTGCGCGATATCTTTGCGAAATTGAGATCCGATTTTGAAGATTATTTTTTATTCATTCAATAAGTTATAGTCCCATATAAGACGGGGAAACACAGGATAAAAATAAGTTTAAAAAAAAGAAACGCCACCTTCAAAGAACTAAAAATGATAAAATAATTCCACATTTTGAAATTGGAGCTTTGATTCTTCTTACACTGTGGCTTAGCACCGAATAATCGATGACATATCCTATAATCAGGGTTCCCAACCTTTTCAGGGACCACTTTAACTTTTTGTTGTTAGCAGGGACCACAAGGTGAAAGAAAAATGTTAATCTAACGAAAAAATGTAATCACAACTTTTAACATTATTATGTAATAAACTGAAAAGAAGCATTAATTAAGAGTATTATTTATATATTTATTGCAACAGCTACTTGGTACTTAAAAAAAACTAATGTGTTATTAATAACTGGTAATAGTTAGGAATCACAGCTGTAAATAAATAGATTTCTAACTTACGAAACCTAAGTATTCTCCAAAACATATAAATGATAAATATAAAGCAACCTTTAAAACTTCTCTTTGAGTTCATCCTGTCCTAACAGATTTTTCACATGCACAGTTAGGTGATTAGTATATGTTATGTATTAAGAGGATGCACTGAATCAGTAAGAAGATAATATCAGTTTGTTTTATGAGCCAATGATCACCGTTTCGTCTACTAAAATTCATGTCCATTTATCTGTAAATTGCTGATAGTCAATTTCATATTTTTATACTTATATACGTACGTAAATAGAAATGAGGGCAAACGAGTATGCGTCTGTTTTGTCGCTAAGTACCTATTGTCGCCCACGATAAGCTGCAACTGCAAAAGAATTGCAGGAGCAGTGCTGGGCTTCGAGGTATTAAATCAATGGTAGTAGCAGATTCAATTTCAACTTCAGACACAAGTATATACCAGCACTCAACGCCGCTTTCCCGAGAAATATTGACATGGCCAGTATTTGAAGCACGAGCAATGTCATCATTCGCAACGCAATTAATGTTACTAGCCTTTCAATCCCCATAAAAATCCCATGCAGCCGCATGCGTCCATCAAATCCCGAGCGGTCGCATGCGACCGCACACACCCACAGCGCTTAAAACCATTAAAACTTATATTTAGAGACTACTTTTCTAGGAAAAAGTTTGACATTATAAAATCTATACAAAATTCTCTATTCTGTGGTCTAAACAAAAGTCAGGTTTTACTTTATTACAAAAAGACTATTGTATTTTGATAACAAAAAAACAGGTTCATACCAAGCGGATATCGGCAGAATGAAAATCAATATTATATTTCTATATGTTACTCGATATTATTTACTTATAAAGATAAATTATATTCACACACATAAACTTTTATAACAATTTTATAATAAAACACTAATAAAACACTAGAAAAATTCAAAAATCAACACAACAACATCCAAATGAAAATGGCGTACGTAATGAACGTAGATTATAAATAAATATCCACAGGCTTACTCACTTTTTATTGCACTAAAAGATAGAAAATTTCATATTGATTCCATAATGTCAAAATTTTTATAGAAAAGTAGTCTCTAAATATAAGTTTGAATGGTGTGAAGTGCTGTGGGTGTGCGTGGTCGAATCCGACCGCTTGGAATTCGACGGAATATCGGCTTAGTCGGATCCGACCACTTGCGAGTTTGAGAGGCTAGCTAGCAACATAAAATTGATATAAATAACGAATTTAGTAAATGATAGCACGCAGCCTTATGGAACACCAACATTCACAGACTTATTGTGGTATTACAGGACTTATTACAGGAGTCTGAATATGCGGCTTCGACTACGACATTAATATATTGATGAGATTAAAGCCAATAAGAAAGAAGCTTTGGAAAAAATGAAGTCCTTCGCTATATCCAGGCTAAACATCAAGGCCATGGTTTGGATTTGACGGCCTCCACCCATCGATGAGTCAGTTATATAAAAAGATCGCCAGCTAAGTTACCCTGACGGAAACCATATTAGCGAGTATTGACAGCTGAAACTTTTCGGGAAACTAATAATCAAGCAGCTTACCCATTGATTCCATTATTTTAGGTAATAAGAATCATTCTACACACTTTAAAAAATCAAGAGTATATATTTAAGGCCACTTACGAATTATGATATTAAAACACTTAATCAGACTATTGCATTATATTACGTAACAAAGGATCAAAGTACGTAAAGGAGAAGAAGAAAAAAAGTCATTTAACGAGTTTATGAACATAATGCGAATAAAAAACCAAATCTGTTTTTGCGAAGTTTTAATAAACTCGTAAATTGCATTTACCGAACTTTGCAGCCAACTCCTCCACGTCGCTCTCACGACATAATTAAACAAAACAAAACTGTGTAACTCTAAATACTGTCGAGAAATACTTGTGAATTCTCATTGTAAGTAAATATATGATAATATCATATTTTACGAACTAAAATAAAATAATCTATTGGTATTACATATTTAATATTCTGTGTGCCAATTACATAACAGAGTCCATCACTCCATTGAGGAAGAGGCTACAAACACCGAAAACTTTGTGAGGGATATATATCTTGCGTAAGACATCAGGCTCTGCGATCGCATATGGGCAAGTTAAGCGTGGCCATCACGGCAAATTTTGCTTTAGTAAATATTTAAAAGGAAGAATTAATCAAAGGCTGGTACAAAAGAAGTATACTTTAAGGCCTTGTGCACACAACTGACATGTCCCCGGCGGTCTGTCCATTTGTATCCCGCTGCGCCACGTAACTCTGACGGCACATTGTTTACGCTTTGTTAGCTGTGATGACAGCGATGAGCTAGCGTTAATAAGAATATAATATGACGGGAATGCATGTCAAAAATAGAAATGCGGTTTTATCTCATGTCCCGTGCCAAATATCGATGGGGTGCCGATAGTAATTTGGGCGACAGATAGCCTAGGAATGATCTGTATTGTCTTCACGTCGATCAATTAGATCATTAAGCGTATGTGCAATAAACTATTATTATCATGTTCCAATTTTAAAATAGTGCTACCACTATTAGGTTTTTTGATGTTTTATGTTAACAATATATTTGTAAACACGCTTTATAAGCGTTACCAGCATCCGGGTCTATCAACAGATCCGCTCTTTAGTATCATATTTTCGCATTTTCATCGAAGTAAACCAGCAATAATTAGCTACTGCTTCAAAAATTTATTACCAATTTTGAACCGAAAAAAGATCGAGGACACCTAACCAAAGAAAGTTAATAAAAATATTGTAATATATACAGAAATAATTAAAATATAATAGAATAACTAGTAATAGGACTTCTTATCCGCTTATGAACCTATCTAGATTCTTAACACACTCTTACCTACTTAATTTTAATCATTAATTTACGTGGTAGAGCCACGCTATATAAAATGTATAGTTGTATTTGACGCTGGTATTTTGTGAGTCAAGCCGATCCATTCGTACTACAACCATAATATAGCTGCAGTATGACCCTACCACGTATATAGGTATATAGCTATAAACTTCATAATCTCCTCGTAAAGTATCACCTCATGCTAAAATTGAATAATTAGTAAGTAACTTAATTAATTCAAAAGCGTGTGTATTTCGTGTTTCTGTTTCAGCGTACTGGGATCTTCTTTTAATTAAGTAACTTTAATTTTCGAAATAATGACAAATATGAACTTTAATCCAAATCAAATGTGCCACGTCACGGAGTTTAAACGTTCCTTATTATAAATTATGCGTCTCATAGTTATCGTTTCATATTTGCGTTTTTGTTAAATACTAGTGTTCACCAAGTGTTCTAAATTCAACCTTTAGTCATAATTTTTTAAAGTTTGTTTATTTAGTAAGCTGTACAACACTTCCATCTGCACATTAACCTCTATACATAAGAATCAATAACCGTTCGTTAGTCCCGCTAAAACACGAAAACGGCTCGAATGTTTTTGATGTAATTTGTGTGTGCATTTGAGTGGTCCCTGGACGGTTTACATTCACTATTGGACCCGGTAGGTGGTGCTGTTGTCGAGTTACAGAAATCACTCGTGAGTAGCCGGGGCGGAACGCAAGTAAATGAAGCATATAAGTGTAATGTACAAAATATGAAATAAGCGCTTATTTGCTTTGAAATGTTCTCCACAGAATAAAGCTCATTCAACCAATTTTTGAGTAATTATTTGTTGTCGATATTTTAAAAAACTTTGGCGACTATGCATAGTGATTTATAATATAATCTTCGATCTGAACTCTATGTGACTGTTTGACCCATTGAGTTATGTGTAATATATAAATATAGTTGTAATATATCACAATAGTTTGACCACAGACTATTATGAGTTTAAAATTGGCAGTACGAACGCAACTATATAAATATTTTATTCTGTTTAAATTTTATTATTTATAGTTAATTTCAGCTTTCAGTACTGCTTCTCGATATATAGTACTTTTCCCTTCGTGTATTAATGTAATAAGGTTTGTGAAAGAAAACATCAAGTAATTTCTATTAATTATTGTTCAAGTAATGGTGACACATGGTGGTTTAGCTAGAATGATTCTTCTTATAACTTGACGAGTGATTATTGTAGACCCCGACGTTTATTATCGATCTAAAATCAAAATACAGATGCGTTGTCACACAGTCTCCAGTTCACTACTCCGATTCCGGTTCCATACGCATCACAGCATCTACATAATCATATGAAACAAAGCACCATTATTTTATTATTTTTCACTGCTAGTTTCTGAGGCCATGGTCATGGTCATGCGGCCCTTAGCGGGATTTTAAGAAAACAAGCATTTGTGTGAATTTGTTACATCACTCTAGTGCGAGATCGAGTAGTTAACTGTTTATTATTCGATTGTATTAAACTGACACGCGAATGAAATTTTTTTGAACTAAGGATGGTGCGTTTTTATCAGTTCTTTTATGTTTTATTTCTACACATAATAGTATAGCTACATTTTTATTTTTATAAGTAATGTTTTGGCATGTTAACGAATTAGTTGACGTCATCAACAGCCCATTAAAATGCCACATCATAAGAGTTCCATGAGATATAATTTTTTTAAGTAATGACTTTAAATACATATAAACGATTTACATCTGAAATGCTCGTGCCGTTTGATGTAAGATTCATAAAAAAAGAACAAGAAATATCATTTAAAATTAGTTTAAAATTAACTTTATAAAATATTGAACACGTTTTTTGAACAGCGTTAGAACTGATTAAAACTACTTTTACGGATTTTATCGCGTTTTATTTATTTTATTTTTAATACCCGACGTTTCGGGTGCTTTCCAGCACCCATGGTCACGGAAGACTGCGGTGACCGGCGCCGCAAGGCTAGCGGTCAGCCGCCGTAGTCTATATCTCCTGAGGATGCCTCGTGTAGAGGCAAACTATGTGTCGTATTATCGTCGATGGTGTGTCTTTCCCGGAATAGTGGTGTTGGAAGTAGTGGTGCCGGGAGTAGTGGTGTTGGAAGTAGTGGTGCTGGGACTAGTGGTGACGGAATTCCTATCAAATGTGGCTACAAAATTTAGGCTAGAGCAAATAGCAAAAGCTGATTATTTGTTCCAATCTCAAGTCTATACTGGCAAAGGAGATACTGTAGAGACTGGTCTGGGAAGTAGTTTGGTAAAAACTCTAGTCCAGCCACTTAATGATGAGGTAGCAAAGCACATCTTTCTTTTGATAACTTTTTTAGTAGTTATGAACTGCTTTTATATCTATATGACCACAGTACATACAGCACAGCACAGTCTCTTGTCGAAGCAGGAAATGGAGGAAGCGGTTGTTTTATTTTTGGTTGATGTAGCTATCACAAATGCGCACATTTTGTATTCCAGAAATTCAAGAGTGCACAATCCCATGAGCAAAAATTTTCAGGCTTACATTGGCCAGAGAACTAGTCAACAGTTTGACATTTCGCAAAAGAAAATTTTCAACTGGTCCCAAATTCCTAGTAAAGAATAGAAAAAGCAGTACAGAAGCGGACTCTTGCCAGAAAAGTTTTTGGTATACCAGAAGAAATTTGTTTCGCTAATCTTGCTGAACACATACAGGTGTTGTCAGATATGCAGCAGTGCAACAAACAACAAAAGGAGAAACATAAAATTTGGTAAATGCAAAGTGCCCCTATGCATCATACCTTGTTTCAAAGAAATTCACATCCCTCTCTCTGCCAGTAGCGGAAAATGTATATCCAACAAAATTTCATTTATAAAAAGACATCACACAATTCTAATAAATAATATAAAATACCAATTTAGTTTCATTATAATTGCACAGCTAATTTCCTCTACCAATTAAGGGTTTGGGTTGGCTATAGACATCCCATATCCGATTTTAATAATGTTTTTAGTTCGCCTCTTAGGCTTGTTAAGGTTAAACTTGAACCTTTTACACTGTTTTTAGATTTCGGAAATGTGCCTTTTGAATTAATCATGATAAAAAAAATTCACTAAAAATTGCATAAAATGCATATGTGTCAATTTCATTTTTTAACATGGATACACCCCCATAACAAGTTAATCACTCAGACTGGGCCTGAGTGATTAACTTGTAACAATCTATTTGTAGCTAAACAAGGGACTCATATACAACAAATTGTGTCGCACTGGAAGGCAGCCAAGAGGTTTTTTAGAAAACAAAATTATGACAATTCACATTACATTGTTTCATATACCACTATCAAAGCAGACTTTGGGGCAACCTGACTTATATAAGATTTGTTGAATCTGTTCTAAAACCGAATCAGCAAGCCCCCGACTCCACATAGTTTTGTCTGTCCCACCACTAGTGGTTTTGTAAAGCTGTGGGTGCAGAGGGAGAGCTGCCCCGCCCATCGCAACTTTGGCTTATCAGTCGCTTTCAGCAACCAGCTTCAGTCGCTATGGCGAAGGAGCTGCATTTAGCGCAGCACTAAAGCTGTTGCAGAAGTAACTTTGTATCAATATTTTTGTGCAAAAGTGAGGTTATGATTTTACAAAAAAAAATTGTAACTTATAAAATATACATATCTGCAAGAGGAATGGTAGGAAGTAACGAGCTTCTCCTGCACCCACCCCGTATGCAAGTACCGGATGTCTATAGTTTTACCAAGGGGTTAACCAAAAATTTGCAAACAGAATATAAATGACAATAATCATGCTACCTAGAGGTGCTAAAGTGGATGTTAATTTACAAGACAAATTTTTATATGTTTAGCCCAAATCTTATACTTTCTACTAATATCCTATTTGAGGATATTTTTCTAAATCTTCATAGTTGGTGATTTAAACTGTCCATTACTTTCAATTAAAAATTCAGGCATGTTCACTGTAATGTTTTTTTGCTACAATAGGTCTTGTATATTTAATCCTCTGTCTCCAAAAATAATGTCTCCATTATGCAGCAAGACTACAAATCTACTAATTTCAAATAGTTGCTTGGTCAATAGGCCTACTATACTCATCTAAAACAAGTGTTACACATCCAGTTGCAGAAACACCAATGAGCACTTTATGGATGTTGGTTGATTTATAACTTGAGTAAGTTATTAGGAAGCGGAATTTATGAGTTTCCCAATTTCTATTTCTGTCCAATCTATTATAATTGTACATGTATTGGTTTTGCCCAAAATTTTCATATTGTTGTATCATACTTGCTTAGAAACCCATAAATTTAGTTAATGTATTCAAAATATTACACACTGATAACCCATTGATTTTAAAGCAAAAAGATAATCCTATATTTTAAATGTTTTTAATTTCGTAGCTATGAGATAAAACTCATTGCAAGGAGTGAGCAAACAAGCACCATACAATGGTTTCAATGCAAGATAATACTTAAGTTCATTTAATTCCTCGCCGAATGAACTAAATATGAACGTAAAATGCTCATAATCATTACATTCTGTATAGAAATGTACTTCAATGTAGGTCACTCTAAATAATTGTATACAAAATGAATCTATACTTCTGATGCATTTTTCTGAATAATGCTATGGTTGTTTTTCATGAATCCTATTTTGTTACTACAACATGGGTCACCTATAGAGCACTGTATTCCTATATCCTTGGACATACTTTCAATTTCCACTTCAACATACTCTATTTTTTCTATGCTACAGTTTTGGTCCTTCTGGTTTTTCTTTTCTTGTTCTTCTCTCTTTAATCGTCTTCTAATTAATTTTTGATGGCGTTCGATCTTTAGTTTATCATTAAGTTTAGAACTATTCCAGGGAAACACACTTGGCACTGCCTCTTTTTTCAGACGAGGAGTTGCTAAAATCACAGTGATCATGACAGTAAAAATTATTGTCAAGAAGATGATAAGTACATTGATCTACTCTAATAAGTGCCTCATACTAACGATTTGGATACGTTGGATCCTTTGGTAATGCATAGTCTTCAGGAGTGAAATGATTTTTGCAAACTACTGCATGTTTTGATGGGATAAAGTCTTCTCTCCGTATAGCTGTTATCCATTTTTGTGACCGAGATTTATCGCATGGAAATCTATGACCACCTTTGGCTGATGAACAGTATGGTACAGCACACCACTGAGGCATCTTTTTGTGTAAATACGTACGTAATTTTCCAATTACGATAACAAATTAACCATATTACAGGTACATATATATAATATACTCTGTAGACATGTGTCAATCATGCATGATTCGTTCGTTTGAGCTGATACACCTAAAAGTATTGATGGATCATTCATTTGTTTTTGAATATACCAGTACAACCAATCACAAACGATTGACGGTACCTTTTTAACCCGCGATTTGTTTGAATTGTGAATGAGCCGCAA
>DWHP01002530.1:0-14358 GCA_018247895.1 Parnassius honrathi
GAGAACCTTTTTTCCCCAACGGTTGTCGGTTCTTCGAGCTATATGGCCAGCCCATTGCCACTTCAGCTTACTAATCCATTGGGCTATGTCGGCACTCTGTTTCTACTGCGGTGATCCTCATTTCTAAGTTTAACCCGCAGAGAAACCCCGAGCATAGCCCTCTCCATAGCTCGCTGAGCGACTTTGACTTCGTCCTCGTACGGCCAGCAGTGAAGGACAACGTCTGAGTTTCATTGGTTATCACTGGCAACACGCACTGATTGTACAATTTAGTTTTCAGGTTTTGAGGTATACCTGACGAGAAGATGTGTCGTAATATCCCGAACGTTGACCAGCCGAGTTGAATCCGTCGATTGACCTCTCGGTTGAAGTTGGACTTACCTAGTCGGATTATCTGTCCCAGGTAAACGTACTCGTCAACAACTTCGAGCTTAGTGCTCCCTACAACTACGGGCGTAGGTGTGGACAGGGACATTAAATATGATCTTTGTTTAGTCCTTGTGCATCTTAAGACCTATCCGTTGGGAGACACTATTGAGGTCACTGAGCATAGTGCTTAGGTCCTCCAGCGATTCCACCATAAGGACTATATCGTCGGCAAATCGAAGGTGAATGATGTACTCGAGATTGATTTTAAGAAATAGTTCATCATAAAGAGTCCCTCTTTCTCCAAAAAGTCGGCCAGCTGCTGGCCCCTAGGGTTCCGCTGCCCTATTCCAAATTTCCCTAACTTCAACTCACCGCTTTCTCTTGTGCCTAGTTTTGCGTTGAAGAAGTCAACACCGTATAGTGAGTTTTGGAGGAATGCACGACTCAAGAGATATCCTCGTACGTTTCCTACACCTACTCATCGGGATGTGCCGAGGTGGCTGCGTAAACCTGTATGACCTTCAGTGAATACTGTTTGGTGATTCTAAGTATCAGGTACGCGATCCTCGTCGACACACTCTCAATCTTTACAACGTTGTTGACAAGAGACTTGTGGACGATAAATCCGACACCTCCTTGATGGTCGGTTTCCGGACTCGAGGATTACCGTGTCCTCCCCCTCTCTTCAGACCTACCTCGGATAATCCTATAATATGCCAGCGCAACTTGTTCACCTCTTCTTCCAGCTCCAGTATCGTCTCGTCCTCGTCGTCCTCAGCGTGCGTGCGTTATATGTTGCTAGGTCGAGTCGTGCCAAAAACTTAACAGACTTAATATTAGGACAACAAAATAAAGCCGAATTGTGTTCGTATGGCGAGTAGAGATCCGAAGACCTTTTTTTACCGGAAACTAGGTATTCCCTATTGCGTACGTTGGTCGCGCTTGCCACCATAAGCACGCATGTATTGCTACACACTGCGTACGAGGACCGTCGGTCAAGCGCGTCCGCATGCGTACCGTCGGTCGACCGACGCGCTATGGAAACATATTGACGCGTTCAGTGCTACACCGACCATACGGATGCATGTATGATCGTCAAGAAAATCGAACCTAAACTTTAATTATATTGTATGATTTTATAGGTATTAAGTAGTGCTAGCAATTTAAGTATTTTTTATCAAACGTGGCATATGTCGACACCGAATACCTCGCGGATGTTTTAAGTTGTCTTGTAATTTCACTGGTAATTCATCAAAACTTTTGATTGACATTTTAAAGTCATTAAAAATTTTTTCTTCATCTTCGTGCAATAATGAATATAAAGTAGTGAATTCCCCTTGAAGTGCTCTTTGGGCGACAATTGGTTGAACCTGATATCTACGTCTTCTGTTGCTTATACGTTTACGAACATAGAAGGCAGCAAATAAACAATTTGTAAAGATGTCCATTTCGTGTACGTGCTTGTGACTGTACCAATCAGGCCAGTTTCGTTGCTCAGGAGAGCACTGAACGATCCAAACTGACGATCGGTTATGCGTACCGTCAGGACCGATGGTACGCACCGACGGTAGGTCGAGCTCTAAAACCGGCCTAAAGTAAGGAGGCCTTCTCTTATTTCTAGGATAGTTTTAGAGCAGGAAAGTATCTACTGCCTTCTTCAAATATTTTAAATAAAGTGTGTGAAATTTAAAATATTTTAAATATTTTAAATTTCACACACACGCATGTGTTATTAAGTTCGGACGTACCACGTGTAATTGATAATTGTATTTGTTGCCAGTAAGCGCGTCGTACAATGAAATTTACTGCAAACGCATAATGCTAAACGACAAATCGAATCAAAATAATTTGAAATCAAATCGTGAATGTTGAGTAAAACATGAGTACTATTGTTTTAATACCAACTTTCAAAGTTTTCCTGTGGACTTTTAGAATTTTTAAACATTGGGTATAATTACATAACGAAATATGGGATGATTATACCGCCATCTATAGAAAGACGCGCTTTACGACATCATCAGGATAAAATGCACCGATAAGGTTTTTAACGACACCGCCATTAGACAGGACATATTGATTAATTAATTCTTTTAATATATTTTTACATATTATAATATATTGGTCTTATAGTATAAAGTACATAAAGTATAAGGTATTTGCCATAAAGTACATAATATGCTTAACAATGTCAATAATAGAGGAGGAATATGACAGATTTTTTTAGTTATGTCATCATAGAAATATTAATATAACAACAAAAATACAATATTTGAATCACTTAAATATATTATTCCTATGCTGATGTCTATTCCAATGGCAAACCGTTAAAGTAAAATGTTAAAAATTTAATCAGTAAGTATCATTGATTAAAATTAAAAAGGGGTAAAGTATGTTATATTGATACAATTTACATCCGGCACTAATATCTTTTGTTATTAAAAATGTGTCTGTTTTTATACTCAGGAATGTTAAAAGCCCCGACATCAAAGAAACTACCATCCGGTCAAACCACTGCACAGCCTCCACGCCCCAAAAAAAATAAATCCAAAAAATTCTTAAAAAAACTTAAGAACTTATGCACCTGTGCTTGGTGTAAGAAACGAAGACAGCGAAGACGAAGATGCTGTCCTGACTAACCCTTATTGTACTCATCTCAAAATATGAAATGCTCAAAGAATATAAAAAGATCATCTAGAGAAAATCAAAGAGAATATAAACAGAGATAACCCAAAATGGAAAGACACGTCGGGCAACGCTGTTACAATGTAATATTAAATCTTTAATGATTTTATTAAGAAAGAAAAAGTATGGGAATTAAGGCCAAAACAATAATGCATTCAAGAGATTTTATGAAGACCAAATCCTACACAGCACACAATCTAGTTTACAATGATGATGATAACAAAGTACCATCTCATAGCAAGGGCTGTAATGATTTTAGAAGTCAGAAAACAGGTCAAAAAAAAGTTTATATATGTCCTAAAAAAATTTCTGTGGATTCTTTGTATTTCTTTTGTAAACATTCGTTACGTAAAGTAATTAAAACTGCACAAAAGAAAATCTTTTCAAAGACCACTTTTCGAACGAAAAAAAAAGAAAATTTGTTAAACATAGCATTGTTGAAAAATAACAAATATGGAGACACGAAACGCCATAGTAAGGTTCAAACCGTTGTTCGCAAAATTAATTCTAGCAACACAAATTTAATCGATTTTGGATGCCAGTATAGCTTAAATTCAAATCATAGTTTGGAGATTATTTCACACATTTTAACGAAATCATTATCACAATTATCTTTGATCGACAGCATGTTCAGCTTGAGACGTTTTGAACATAAGCAACCAAATTTTATGCAGGTTTTTATGTACAACCTAATACGAAAATTCAAACATTCGAACACAAAGATTTCGTGTGGCACAAGAAAGAATCATTTTTTAGTTCTGCACGGCCCAAAAAATTATTGCCGTTCTTCAACTACTCAAACAATCTCGAGCACTCGCAATGATTTAAAAACAAAGAGGAAGGTAATACCTCATAAGATCAAAGATAAATTTGAGCCTCTAACCAATGTGCGCTCCGCTCGGCCTAATAAAATATGTGGACCGGGTGAAATTTTAGTTAGAAAAGCATAAACTTATAACATAATAGGTAAGCTTTATTATATTTTCACGCAGTTTTTCCGTGATACGAAATGTAAGAAACACCATCAGTTTATCACCGTTATTTAGAGAAATAAAGTTCAAGTTAGCATTAGTGAGAGTTATTTCTTGATAGAAACCAGTGTTATTTCATTGCATTTGATTTTTAACATACTTACGCATACGTCTTACAAAGTATAAATGATGTGTCACAAATTAATATATTTCGAAAACTATACCTCACTAAAAAGCATATTTTTCAGTGGTGGACATTTCTGCAAAAATGTGCGCCCATGCTGTTTCAATTAACATTTTTTCTGACAACAAAAAGTCATTTCTACAACATTAGCCTATTTATAAAAGAAAAATCAGAGAGATTGGTTCTCCAACGAATATCAACATTAAAAGAATTTAATGTATAAAGAAAAATCTTTATTTGCATGAATTGATTTTGAATAGTGAAAGCTTTATAATTTTATTAGTGCCATCAAAAAGCTATGCTATCAAAAATAAATGATGGAGTATTTATTATCTATCTAATATCAAAATCATTAGATTTTCTGCTTATTTATATGATGTTGGAAGTAAATTTTAAATTGAAATATATAAATTAAACCGGTTTTTCATGGACTTAAACAAACTTTACGTTTTGCAATATCGCTAAAGTAGTACATCGTATTTTAAACTGATTCTAGTTTTTTGAAGTTTAATACGACTAAGACATTATTGGGAATGAAAATGCGAGTAAAAGATGCTAGTTTAAAATATTTTTAAATGACGGACATTAAATGTATTCTAATACTTAATAATTAATGTATACTTATATTAATAATAATGTATTTCTGTAACATGGGAAATGTTCTAAAAATACTTTCAATTTCAGACATGTCACTTTCCTCACGATGTTTCCGTTTTACGCTAAGCACGCAACAATTTTCACGATGTTATTTATTCTACAACTTTGAACAAACTATAAAAATGGTGACGTCCTTTTGGCCAATTTTGATCCTATATGTCAATATAGGTACTCTTTTTTAATTATCCAACCCCACAAAGTTCCACTTTTTAAATATTGACGTTTCATTTTCGACCATACTGTGTTTGCCTAATTCGTCTAATTTCTCTAATTAGATTGTCCGTGTGTAAAGTCTAAATCTTTAGTTAGTCTAAACCTTATCTATAGTCATAAACGTTTGCTCTGACCCGTAAACATTTACTTGTTCTAAATTACGCGTGACGGAGAGGATTCAGTTCTATAAAAAGGAATTTTAATCTACAGGCCCTACTAAAACTAAAACAGTCGGGAAGGGTTCATCACGTAGGCGTATCAAATGTGAACGAGGAGCAACTGAGAAGGCTAAACGCTGTAGAGAAGCCGGCGTGCTTACAGATCGAAATACATTTATTATGCCAGCAGCGGTCACTAATCGCCGTCGCTAAGGAGCTCGGAATACCGGTGGTCGCCTACTCTCCGCTAGGATCTAAGGCTCTTACTGATGCTTTGTCTGCTAAAACAGGGTATGAAACATTTTCTTAATTAAGTATAATGTGCTAATCGAAGTCGGATAACGTTTTATACAAACTTACATTCCAATAGAAAGTTGTTTATTCGTGTCATATAAACCAAATGTCTAATTTGCAGACTGTCTATGGGAAGAAGCGTCTAAGGTTTAGAAGTAACAATTGTAATGGGATGTAGTGGCCCATAAACACCTACATTCATCCTCAATTAAGAATTAAAATGCAGATGCGATATCACCCTTGAGGACTAAGATGAAATGTCACCTAACCCTAGTGGCAGAGCCATGCTGCAGCTATAGGTATTAGTAGTATAGCTGTAGCACGAATGGGCCGACTCGACCGGGGATGGAACACACAACGTAAAATAGCAGCTTAACGATGCTGTGTTTCGTATGGTGAGTGTAGAGAACCGAAGAACCTTTTTACTGGAAACGAGGCATTCCATCTTAGTCCTCACGGGTGACAACGCGTCTGCATTTTGATTCGTATTTGAGTACAGATGTAGATAGCTATGGGCCACAACAACCACTTAACATTAGGTGGACTGTGTGCTCGTTTGTCACCCTTATTCTGATATAAAAACTTAAGAAATTGAAAAAAGCATTCCAAATCTTTTTAATAGCATTTATTAATATTTGTGGCCGGTACGCATGGATTTATAGGATAGAAAAACAGATTCTGCCATACGGTTTAGTGCCACACTTTTCTTTACTCACTTTCAGTACGAGACATTAGGTGCTGAGATCACCAATCTACCTGCCAAGCGCATAATGATTATGTCAAAAAAATGTGAGAGAGACCCGCGTCCGCTGTGGACTTATACGGGCTGATACATAATCGACCCACGATAGTCATATCTTCCCGTGGGTGTCGTAAGGAGCGACATTGGGTAATAAAAAATGGGCAGCAGCATTTTTTCCAATAATTGGCCATTAATAATTATCTGCCAACCCGCTTGCCAAGCTTAGGACTGTCGCATATATCATTCCTATGAAGGACTCTTGATGGGCTGTTATGAATTATTGAATGCATGAAAAAGAATTGAAAAGTAATTGGTCAGCGTTCCCATAACAAGCGTTAAAGTAACAATGTAAAATGGTGTGTAACGAGTGACAATGAAAAAATATAGGCATTTTGTAAATTTCAATGATTAATTTCGAGATATTTAGAAATATGTTATTTAATCTAGTGACCGCAATTAAATCTGCAATTATTGATGCGCAAACTTACGCGGTGAAGGACGTATGTATGTATCGCGCTTTATTCTTAATATTATTTGATACAGAAACTTTGGGAAGAACCAGCAAGAAATCTAGCGGGATTTAAAAAAAAACGGATTGCAATCATGTATGTTACAATTACACGGAATACCAGCGTAAAATAGCAGCTTAATGCTGGTGTATTTCGTATGGTGAGTGTAGAGAACTGGAGACCCTTTTTACTAGAACCGAGGCATTACATCTTAGTCCTTACGGGTGACAACTCATCTGCATTTTGATTCGTGATCGACAAAAGATGTAGATACCACGATAACCACTCAATCACTTACCATCAGGTGAACTGTGTGCTTGTTTGTCACACTATTCTATAAAAGAAAAGCATCTAGGGGCTCATTCTAACATTATTAACTTATCCTATAAAAAATTTAACAACACATAACAGATTAGAATTAGCTTGGTAGTGATCACCTGTGATATTACATATCATATTATTATTCGATTACCTTATTCTTTTTATATTACAATTGAATACTGCTAAGTTTTTGCGCGTGCGTTAAAGCTAATTTTCTTCTTCATGGAGTATTTAAATGCTCAAGTAAATATCATATTTGTATTTAATTGTACGTGATGTGTTTAGCCGTGAATACCCTGACCTACTGCAGTTGCCAGCTGTAGTGAAAATAGCGCAAGCACACGGACGCACGCCAGCCCAGGTACTGCTTAGACATTTGCTACAGAGTGGAGTTGCGGCTATACCCAAGAGCACCGATCCCGCAAGGATCAAACAGGTAAATATTATTGTTGCGTAACATCCTGGTTATCGTGTAGAGGCGGTGTAACAATATCCACTACCCCATATCATCCCGTGGATTTCGTAAGAGGCGACAGAGGGAAACTGAAACAGATAGGCGGCAGCAGCTTACTGATAACAACTTAAAATAATAAAAAACGGCGGTTTCTATCCCGCCTGTCACGCATGGCAACTATGACAAAATCTCTCCTATGGGGCAATATATGGGGAGGCATACATCCAGCAGTGAAAGCTTATCAGCTGTAATGGATGGACGTACTAGGCGCCTTCATAATCCAATTTTTCCCCGTGGATATTCAAATGCATGCAGTGTAGCTTATTACGTGCGATGACCGGAAATCCTTATGTTTAGACAAAATATTGCGAAATAACTATTAAGCACGGACGGCATTGGTTTAGCAACAAATTGCGACGCTAAGGGCTGCGGGTTTGAATCCCGCACAAATCCTGCATCAAGTATTTGTATGGCCTACTATATATTGGTCCTTACATATGAAGTTAGAGTTTTGTCGTACTGACCAATTTGATTTGAAATATCTCCTCTTTGGTTAAGAATTCCAAATTCAAATTTATAAGTTCATTTAGCTGGTACATTTGAGTTTTGAAAACAGTCATTCATTTGTTTTTTCCTCATTATTTTTTTCTTTGGCGTCGCTTATTATTGCACTATGGAAAACATGAAATATCGGTATGTTTACAAGTACAAGTCCTACCGCGGCACCAATGTTGCAGAAACAGCTCGAAGGATCAATGATGTGTACGGCACTAGTGTCGCAAAAGAAAACACGGTACGTTTTTGGTTTTGACGTTTTCTGGAAATTTTGACCTTCAGAAACAACCCCGTGGACGGCCGGAGGCAAAAGTGGAAAACGAAGAATTAAAGGCTAGTTTGGAAGCGGATCCATCATAAAGCACTTCAAAGATAGCCGCAGGCTTCGGGGTACGTAATGAAACTGTATTATTCCACTTGATGCAAATCGAAAAAAAAAACTTGAACGATTGGTACCTCAAGAATTGAGTGAATCGAACTTGCAAACACGCGTCAACTGCTGTGTTACTTTACTCAAACGACACAATAATGAAGAGATTTTAAATTGAATCATTACTTGTGGTGAAAAGTGGATACTATACAATAATCGAAAGCACTCGTCGCAATGGTTGATCCTTGGAGACCCAGCCGAATCCTGTCCTAAACGAAAATTGACTCAGAAAAAGTTGCTTGTGAGTGTTTGGTAGACTAGCTCCAGTATCGTTCACTACAGCTTTCTAAAATTTGGCCAAAGTATTACGGCAGATATCTAAGAATTAAGATAAAGATATATAAGAACTAGCTGCTAAACAACCGAGATTGTTCAATCGCTCTAGGCCACTGCTGCTTCACGGCAACGCAAGATCACACACTGCACAACAAATAACCACTAAGTTAGATGAGCTACAATAGTAATGTACATCCACCGTACTCCCCGGACCTTGCTCCAACAGATTACAAGTTTTTCCGGAATTTGCACAACTTCTTAAACGGAAAAAAAAGTCAACTCCGATGCGGCAGTCCAAACCGCCTTCAAAGAGTTTATTGATTCTCGCCCCTATGGTTTTTTAGTAAAGAGATCAATGAACCTATAAGATGGTAAAAGTGCATAAATAACAACGGTGCAGTAACAGCATACTTTGGTTAGTTAAATATAGTTTACAAAAAAAATTGACTTACTCTCCTGACATACTCCTCCCGTACAAAACGCAAATTTCATATGTAAGGACCTATTATTAATACAAGAAGACAGTATTTAAAAAAAGAGCAATGTGTGGGTTTAGGATATAAAATTTATTAACGTGGCTTAAAAATTTGTCAAATATTGTTTTTAAAACTGGTTTAATACTGTCGAAAAACAATAGGACAGCTAGCCGAGAAATATGATTGAAATTTTGAATTAAAATAACCCTGCTAAAACTACATAAATTATTGGAAATAAATATTTTATACTTATTGTAATTTGGTTCAAGACCAATATTTTAATAATTTAAATATTTTATTTAATAATTTAAATTTAACAAATTAGAATTTGTTAAAAAATATACGCACTGATTGTACCGCCGCATCACGGCCAACTTTATTGCCAAAACCTTCAGTTGAGTAGGCTGAAATTAATAGATTATGCGCCTGCAAGATAATTTTGAAGTTACGCGTCGAAATATGGCACCAACGGCAATAGGTTGGATACCGTTATTATAAATTTTTTTGAAAACACAATCTTGCTCCATGTTAGCAGGGAATAAAACTGGGATTAATATTACCAGAAAGCATAAACTTAAATATTTTTGCAGTCATTAAGAAGTAATTTACCGGCGTCACCGGCAGACGCACTTGCAATATCTTTAAGATGTTTAGGCGTAATTTCATCAATACCGCCAGCAGAGAGAGTCTACAGTGTCTTTTTCAGAAATTTGTAAATTTTGCATAGAAGTATTGATAGGCAGCTGTAAATTCAGAGAAGGATGCTTCTGACAAAGGCCTTTAGGTGTTTCGACATTACGAGGAGCCAGGATGTCGTCTAGAAATAAAATACGGGATACATTTTTAAGTCTACATCCGTTACCTTCGACTCAAGTAATTATTAAAATTATATTTAGAACGAGGTCGAGATAAATAGGTGTTAATTGGATAATCTTAATTTTGAAAATCTCTTCTCTTTATTGAGGACTATTTTTTTATAGAAATGAAAATGAAACTTCGGTTATTCTAAAGTAAATAACTTTTACCAACTCTTTTCACAATTAGAAAAACAATTTTGAACAGTGCATGACAATGCATCCCAGAGGTGGGAGGATGGAGCAAGCTGTATCATTGAGCCTCTGGGAATACTTTCTACGCGATGGAATTTTTTTCGAAAGATGGGAAAACTGTTTTACGTTGTAGAGCCATGCTGCAGCTATAGTAGCAGTGTAGTTATAGCACGAATGGTTCGACTCGACCGGGAAGGGGCCACGCTCTCACAGAATATCAATGTAAAATAGCAACTTAACGCTGCTGTGCTACATATGGTGAGTGTGGAGAAACAGAGACCTTCCTTTCTGGAAATAAGGCATTCCATCTTAGTCCTCGCGGATAAAAACGCATCTACATTTTTACTCATAATTGCGCATTGTTAGAAAGGACTACACCTAGCAGTATACTTTGAAACATTATCATCAATAATGTAACATTTACAGGCTTGTTTACTCATAAAAGACTAAGTCGTAGTTAGAACACAATAAAAACAATGTACTTATTTGAAAAATACATTGGGGCACAGTATTAAATGTATTTAAAATTATGAGGTATAATATAAATGCTCAACGAAGATTAACTGGATATAATAAATTTCATAAAATAAAGGCTTACAAATATAATACATCAGCACAACTGGTCAGTAGGTCGGTCTGCCATTCGATCGAAATCGATCGGTTTATTTATTATTAAATAAATTTACCGGCTCCACTAATAGCGACAGTCTGTAGTAGCAAATGTATGTACATACGTCTACATATTTCAGTACTGCTGTGTCAAGATTTCGTCAAAACGCGAACACATAGCCATGTCAACAACACCCAATATATAAACTCAAAGTCCGTAATTAAAACAACAAAATTCCGGAAAATATACAATGTATCTCTATAACCAAGTATTAAAAAAATTAACAAACGAAATCTGAAAAAAAATGGTTATTATAATATAAATGAATATCTGGTTGATAATCAAACCTCATAGTTGATAAAAAATCCAATACAAATAAAAACACATTACCAGAAACAGTGAGAATCTGTGATAATAATAGGAGGCATATACTAATCACATTCATTCAGATGTTGAAAGTCAGCCTTCCCCAGTGTCACATTATCTTATATCCAATCCTCTCTGCCAAACATAATGGATAACCCACAAAAGTCTTTTAAAAACGAAGTGAAAGAATCAGTAAATGATAAAAGTTTGTCATTTTAAAATTGTAATATTTACAATCACCAAGAAGGTCCAAATTGATATGGGTACAATGGGTACAATTATTAATAATGTAAGAAAAAAATTTACGTCCATAAAATTCAAACTATTTAGGCTAATTTTGACGGAGTTTTACCGATCAGTCGTCATGCCAAAAAGAACTAATGACCAAAAACACGTGTTATAGAGGAAATAACTTAAAATCAATCATCCAGTATTCAGTTACTTTAGAAATAGGTATCCGGTTCTGTACTGTGAGAGTACAGAACCGGATACCTAACTAAATAATAAACTCAGAAAAGAAAAGGGTGACGCACCGGCGCGGCGGTGTGCATATTTACACGAACGATTTCGTGCCACTTTTGAACTCCACATAACACAAAAACTAATAAACATACACACTTGTAATTTTACATACCTATTAAAGAATAAGACCTTGAATAACTAAAATCTCATATTTCATGAACGAGCCTATTAAAGGTCCAATGTGTTTCTTATGGTGAGTGAAGAGAACCGGAGACTCTTTCTCTGGAAACGAGGCATTCCATCTTTGTCCTCAAGGATGACAACACGTCTGCATTTTGATTCTTAATCGAAAGTAAATGTATGTGTCTATGGACCACAGTATCCATTTACCATCAGGTAAACAGTGTGCTCGTTTGTCAATTATATTCTATTAAAAAAATAAAAAATCAACGTGGGACCCCGTTCCTTTGAGGAGAGCAGTAGACTAGTAGTATAGAGTAGTATGACACGCTCTGCGGCTACTAGCCTTGCTAATCATGTAATTTTTGGTGATACCACACACTTATATCACATGCAGACGTAGTTTAGCACGCAGTGGAGTTCACAGTGGGCTTTCTACGGCCATTGGACCTATTATTCGACGTGTGCCTAAGCTGTGTGACGTACATTCACTGTGGCTTAATTTGATCGAACTCTATATGGCGTTTACACACATAGACAAGCGCTAATTCGGTCGATATTTATGCTTACGCACTACAAAAGATCCATGCTTACTTTTACTGGTTTGCCAGTTGTTTTGCTGTGAAACACGGCCCAGACCCAAACTTTACATCCCTCTTCGTGGGGAGCGCGTAGTTTGTATTGACGCTCACCGCAGACGATATTGGGCTGTGTGTTGAGCCGTGGAGCCGTGGGCTTCCCTACATTTTTTTTATGTGGGAGAGTGAAGTACTTGTATTGAGGTACTTTTATATAAAGACTATGACATCTTTTCACAAAATGATTGACGGATATAAGTGGAATAGGCGGAATAAAATTTCTTATCCTTTGTGAACCTTTTCCTCGTGAACGCCTTTTTTGAGTTTGTTCTACCACGAGACATCTAATACAACTAAGTTACGAAGAACACATACAACGTAAATAAGGGTTAAACCATTACAATCACATCATAAACATAACAAGCGCCCTATAACTAAACCTTTAGAAAGATCAATATTCATTAGCCTGGTCACGAAATATTTACATTTATTACTTAATATGTTGATAGTTCAATAAACGGCCATTTTATTTTATACAGGGCGGGAGCGTCATAGTATCATTATTTACGATTATTATTTATAGATTATGTATTCATAAATAAATATTACGAATTAACAAAAATATAAGAATTAAACGTCGATACCAAATGTCGATAGTTAATTAGCATTAAGCTGCTATTTTACGCTGGTATTCTGTGAGAATGTGTTCTTACCCTGGTCGAGCCGACCCATTCTTGCTACAACCACAATATAGCTGCAGCATGACTCTACCACGTAGGAAGATATAGCCAGAGGCAAATAGTATATAATAATAATAATAATTTAACTATCAGAAAGGATTTGTGTAGCTGACGTTAAGTAAAATCATTTTTCGATCATGTTTGTCTCACCCAACGACGATTTGCCTATATTCATTCAAATGTAATAAATTTAGAAAGACATTTAATTATGTTGTTATATAAAACATCATGGAGATCAGACAGTCTGCAACCCCGTCATAGTGGGATTCGTCTTTGACAAAACTACTTAGGTATGACTCAAATCAAACCACAGGAAGTAGCATTGAGTATAATGCCCCGCGTAAAGAACCATCGCAGACACGCCCTGCTGCAAACCACAACAAGCATCACTTCAACTATCGCCGGGCTTACGCCATGCCATCGCAACGTCCCCTATACAATACCAGTGGACATCTCACGCACATGCCTCCTTCGACTAGAATCACAAGACGCTATACCGCAAGTAGCAGTAAACATCAATGCAACTATTATACAGATGGCGCTCTCTCACCTGTCGATTTACATTACCCTATCAATAAATTAATTAGTAACAAAGTTGTTAATATTGTTAACTACAAATAGCACCAACGTTTCATAGTAGAGCGCTTCGAAAAAGACAGTAACCAAACGTCTATGTATCATAGATCAATTTCACTAAGCCATGGAGTTGAGTATGTATTAAAAGTACTGCCAAACTCACATTCCCTGATCCGAAAGATAGCCGACGTATCATAACCTATTAAGACGCAATCCACATCTAGCAGGGGTGCACGTTGTACACGGGCAAGCCGTATCGCTACAAAAAACCCATTCCCATTTAATATCACATTTTTATTTGAATG
Organism: Parnassius honrathi; assembly: GCA_018247895.1. Classification (NCBI taxonomy): domain Eukaryota; kingdom Metazoa; phylum Arthropoda; class Insecta; order Lepidoptera; family Papilionidae; genus Parnassius; species Parnassius honrathi. The sequence continues at coordinate 14,158 of DWHP01002530.1, forward strand.
TTTAACATTATTGTTTTATTTTATTGCCGTCTAAAAGAAAAAATGCTGGTGTTAAGCAATATACTAACTTCGATAGAGCATTATTTACATTGTCACAAACAATTGAGTTTGAAAATTGAAGATGTATTGTGCCCTATAGGCACAATTGTGTGCTGGGTTGGTGGAGAATAAAACCACTGAGACTATTTTCTTTCTTCTATA
>DWHP01002531.1:0-14355 GCA_018247895.1 Parnassius honrathi
CATTGCCACTTCAGCTTACTAATCCGTTGGGCTATGTCGGTCACTCTGGTTCTACTGCGGATATCCTCATTTCTAATAGATTATTTATAGTAGAAATAATAGGGTACAAATAAATTATTTTTATACAAAAACCCACAAGCGAGCACACAACCCACCTGATGGTAAGCGGATGTTGCTACCCACGGACATCTCACATTTATCCACGATTAAGGATCAAAACGCGTTGTTACCCCTAAGGACTAAGATGGAATGCCTCGATTCCAGTAAAAAAGGTCTCCAGATCTATACACTCACCACACGAAATACAGCAGCACTGAACTGCTATTTTACGCTGGTATACTGTGAGAGCGTTTTTTGTGCCAACACAATTAGTGTTACAACCAAAATGTAGCTGCCACCACGTTTTTTTAAAAATAAATATACTAACAATGCTATTGACACTGTTAATATTATTAACCACTCTTGGTAAGCTTTAAATGTTTGTGTTAGTTAGATCACGGCAATATTGTGGACTCAAACCCGCGGTCTTTTGAGTTCGCGGTTCGCACCCTGCCATTACGCTACTGTCCCTTCGAATATTATCTCAAATCGTCACGGATGCGTAAGAAAACCTTTCAAATCGTTTCGCCCGTAAGTTAAGTGATAGCTTTGAAAATCAAATTTAAAGTAAAACACCAGGCACGACCTGTGAGACATTTAATTGTGGTCCTATGATCGGCAAAGTATCTAAAGCTCTCATTGTTTAAAGTTGATTGCAGCCCATGGTCTGCAGTATCCACTAACTATCATATAGACTTTATTGTTCAGTTTTTTTATATGTAAATTATTTACTTGCTTGTGATTTAAATATTAATTAAAAAAACTGCAACAACAAACAAGTTATTCAAGCGATAAGTTGAGCTTTTTATTGATACTAGCTGACTCGGCTGGGCTTGTTATGTCCTTTCCGGTTTTCTATCCACGTTCACTACGATTTTTTTACAGTGTAAATACAAAGTCTATTAGATTTTTTTTAATAAATAAATAGTTGAAATAAATAAATAAATCACATTGTATACTCGTTCCTAAAATTTCACGAAGATGCTAAATTTCCTTTCACCGATCCGAATATTTACATACATGATCTGGGCGGTGTTCTGCGTCTGACAAGTCAATTTCATAGATATCCTTTGGTTATTTCCTTTTACACAGGCACGGTCTATTGACGGATTTCATGTGTTAAACTGAGATGTATTTAATACACCTAGGTGTAGGTGTCGAGAATTAGACACCGCAAACATCGCATAATGTGGCTCCTGGACCTGCTCCTGGTTAGATCGTCCACGTTCGTCGTGATGGAAGCCAAAAATTAAAGTGGTTAAGAGACGTATCAAGAGGAGATTAAGAGGAGAAGGAGATATACTCACCTGAGGAGACGTTGTCAAAGAGCGGTTGTCGCAGTTGGGGCCGGATGTGTTGAAGAGCGTTTCCTTGGCCTTGTCAATATGCGGCGAATGTGGAACATGGGGTTTTAGTCGGTGCTGATCCAGCCTAAACTGTCCCTACCCTATCTTAGACATTTTTTCATAAAAAGTTACGTAAAGTGAATAAAAAAAATGAAACGTTCTTATTAATTTCTTCATCACATTACACTCACGTCACGAAGCGTTCACAAACGAATAAATTAATGATATCAAAGTTCGTAACGATACTCTTTAACTTCGTCCATTAATATCGACTCGAACTTCACTAATTACTCGTCTCGCAACATACCTACACACCGACAGGGACTCACACTTGTAAGCAAAATCCATTGGCGTATCATGTTCATGCCTCATTACCCTCGTCTGGGGTGGTCAGATAAAAAAAAGTGAATGTCGTCAGTTTTTCCTAAATTATTTTTTTGGGTGTGATAGCAAAATCATTTTAAGCTTGAATACGAGTAAATCTGCTTATTATAAAACACAAGTAAATTTCTGTGCGGAATTTGTCACTTCATCTTATCCCACGGGTGTCGAAGAGGTAATTTAGGGAGATGTCCGAAAGATCTTATGACCTTTGACAGACGGTAATACAATATAAAACATATTGATTAAAAAACCTTAGTAGTAGCAGCATAAAATAGCAGCTTAATGATGACGGTGTTTAGTATATCGAGTGTAGAGAACCGGAGATCATTTTTACTGCAAACATGGCATTCCATCTAAGTCCTCAGGTGTGACAACGCATCAGTATTTTGATTCTTAATCGAGGATAAATGTAGATGTCTATGGTCTCAGCATCCGCTTACAATCTGGTGGACTGTGTGCTCGTATGTCACCATTATTCTTATGATTATTTTTAAGAATAATACTCCTGGTTATCCCGTCGCATGTCAGCCTCACGTAACGTCGCCGAGAAAATGAAGCAGGAGCTCGCGTGGCCCTTTGCTTACTCTGCCATTTCCTGGCATGTCTGCTGACACGAAGCCAGCAATGCCAACACTCGCGGGCAAACATTGGATGCATTTTTATAGAAAAATGTAAACATGCAGGGCACATCGCGTGACGCAGGAATTGTTTAAAGAACTGCTGCCATTTGCTTATTAAAACACAAGGGTTTTGAAGTATAAGATAAAAGAAAGGTTTTTCTGCAATTTTGGACGTTTTTGTTTCCATTATAGCCTACCGAAAGTCCACAGCTTAACTGTTTCTCTGTGTATCTCTCTGTCGCCACATTTTGTAGTTTACACTGTAAGTTTGTTTGTCACTTAATTTTTTTAAAGATGGAGGTATAGCGATATCGTTACGCCTAACCTTACGCTAATTATGGAAGTCGCCGCCGGAGGACCCAAAAAAAAACCAAAATTACTTTTATTAAGTTTAAAAGATATTACAATAAAAAGAACTAATATTAATTAAACCTACACCCCGCCCGATGTTAGAAACGAAGTGAAGTGACATCGTGGAGTTTCGTATATATAATGCTGTCGGATGACGTCGCAGGCGTCACTGTGAATCCAAGGCAGCTACATTTCCCGTCAAGTCAGCAGAATTGCTCGCTGCATTAGGTTTCTAGTAAGGTGGTGTCGGTTGACACCGCGTGCGTGATTGTGAGTCAACGGCGACCGAGTTTCCCATTAAGTCATCAAAACTGCCTCGTGAAAACAATGTTGAAATGTTGTGTGAGAATACAAGGTGACCGCGTAGTTCACGGTTTTGTAAGGGGCTTCCATATAACACGCTATTGGGAATACAGTAAACAATACAAATATAAATTTCAAACCTAAGGGTTATAAGACTGTATGTACTAAACAAAGGTAACCAACTTAAATAAGAAGCTCAGAATTCTACCAACCTTAAAAAACTATGGTCCACATGGATTGTACACATAATGTCATTATAACAGGTAAGTAAACTTAACTCCTTTTTTTAAAAGGCCGGCAACGCACCCGTAAATCCTCTGGTGTTGCAGTTGTTCATGGGCGACCGTGTTACCATCAGGTGAGCCGCATGCACGTTTGCCTTTTTTATATAAAAAAACTGTAGCTATGCTTATAAAGAAATATTACTTTTATATTACTTTCAAAATATCCAGACTGGTCAAAGGTAGGAGAAGCCTAGTACTACTACCACGATGGTCTATTCGTCTGCCACAATTCCTTCCTATAACGACAGAGGTCCATGTACAAAAGTGTGCATTTACGAGCTGGTGAAAAAGCAGACAGTCCCGCCTATAATCATCATCATTACAGCTTCTGCACAAGTCCACAGCCGAACATAGGCCTCCCCCAAAGAATGCCACAAAGCACGGTCCTGAGCCACCTGCATCTATGGACTTCCTGCATATCTTACCACGTACTCACTCCAATTAGTAGAAGCCGCCCTAGACTTCGCTTACCGGTGCGTAAAAGCTTTTTAATATCGAATTTAATTATCTATTAACTACCCTCATTCATCCAAGGCAATGACATCTTTATGACATTTCACATAGATACATGAAATCTACCCACATCATAAAAATCATAAAAAACAGATATGTTCTAGGTATTGCGTTGTAGGAATACAAACGGCAAACAATACAATCAATCTTTAAACAAGATATTCGCTAGACGATAAGCTCGGTCTATAAGCGCTGTTCAAACATGTAGAAGCGGCACGACCATAATAGAAAAGGAATTGCGTGATCGTCGAAGAAATACTCCGCATTAGCGCTACTGAACGAACGATAATGGGAAATGCTCTGTCTAGTATGTATGTTTTCTTTATCATCTATTTGTTCTGTCTATCGTTAACCGGAAACATTTTTAGTTCCGTAGCATCCAGTTACCAGGTTTGTGGGTTTGTCAATCTTACTTGCATAAAAAAGACAAATAATACTTAGAGATTGATCTTTCAAAATCTTAATACGGAAGAAACTATTGCAATACAGGATTTTTAAACAACAACATCGGATTGAATTTCTCTTATAGCATGCTCTCTCTGACAGTCGTTGGGTTGTGATAAAAAATGTTTTCAGTAATAAACCCGTACACACAAATATGTACGTGGAGTTTTTTCAATTAAAACTCTGGAAATCCTTGACTTACTCAATAGAAAAAAAAATGAAAATAGAAACGTATGCGCCGGATAACAAGCTTTCATGTTAGCCAGAAATCAAAGCGACTCCAAAAAATAAAACCATTTGACTAACCAAACGCTTGTAAAACTGTACTCGAATGTAAAGTACAGGGCTGTTACGATTCCCTAGTAATCGCATTCTAAAATATATTTTTTTTAAATGACAACGTAATAAAATCTATAACCCTATTTCACCTTATGTCGTACGAGGTAATTTATAGGTTTGCCAGAGATTACGTACCTTCCGATGAAATAAAATAACAATGCGTAACCGACTGGTAAAAGGAAGCAGCGTAAACAGCGCAGACATCTGGTACTACTACGATCATTAGTTAATCTTGATAGTGTGATGATTATAACAAGTCCCCCACAAAATGGACAAACCCATGTCGAGCAGTGATAGTCCACTAATCCACCAGTCTACTAACGGGCTCGTAAAAATAAGAAGTTACTTGAACTCTTGAACTACATTGTAATAGGATGGAAACACAGATGCTGGCAACTTATTCCACTCCTTTGCTGTGCGCATGACGAACGATGTAACAAACCGTTTGGTTCGAATGTGTGGCAACTCAACAAAGAAAGGGTAGAGACTGTCCGATGGTGGAAGGGAGAGGGAGGAATTAGATAAAGCAATTCCTGCGCACACTCTCCGAAATGCATCCTGTAGAAAATCGAAAAACTTGCTACTTCACTTCTGTGTTCAAGGCTGGTAAGATTAGCTACACATATTTTTATAGCTTACATATATATTTTTTATAGAAGTGGGGACAAACGAACACGCGGCTCAACTGATGGTAAGTGTCGACCGTCGCCAATAAACAACTGCAACACCAAGGAAACTGTTCGTGCGTTATCGGCCCTTTATGTCAACGCACGTCTGGGACAGCAGATGGCAGATACTTTGCTTTAAATTTTACAGACATGCCGATTTAATCACGATGTTTTCCATCACCACCGTGGAAAATCAGCACTTAAAACAGCAATTTACAATTTCCTTGGTGCCAGCGGGTGTCTAACCCGGCCTTTTTAAGTACCTACTAGCATATGTACGCGAGCGACGCCAACATAACAACCTGGCTCCAGAGCTACGACGGCTTTAACATGAAAAATCTTTAACGAAATCATCAATAAAATTAATTTTATGGATTATGTCGCGTTATTAATTTGACTTATTTAATTCATTTTAATTTTATATTACTGTCACGGGAGGACGTCTCAATTTTATACTTAACCCGGCTGCTTTCAACTCTAGAATATTAATTTTTGGGCCGATTAGAACGAGCTTACAGTATTTTGAAATCTTGCAGTGGTATGCTTGAGCTTGGGATTTTATTTATTTATAGGATCCCAAGCAGTCGGTACAACCCATCCATATTCTTTAATGAAATTAGGATGTTTTTTTTTTTTATTTCAATAGCCACGCGGATCACAATCATGAGGTAAACCTGTATGTTTACCACACGATTATGCCATTTATGTTTCTTGACTTTTTCTTTTGCTAGTCATCCTGTGATATTGACTGCATTATATCTTCTTGTTGAACTAACTTGAAGCATTAAAAGATAAACCTTAACTTTCAATTCCAAAAATCACGTTTCCTAAAAATTTCAACCCAACAAATTGCTTCATACATATCCAATTTTTTTTCACCGTAGCGTAAATTAAAACACTCCCCCAGGAAAACAATGTAAGCTTTACATCGGGGTAGGTCTAGAATCCGGTGTTAAAAGTTAGGGCACAGCGTTATAGGTGGCGCAGTCCTAATTACACAGGTCGATGGAGTTGAATAGTCGGGACCTACCCTTTGATACTCACAGCAGGGGTTGCAAGTGGTCCCCGACGAGCGTACACCGAAACTCTAACACTAGTTGACATCACTTTTGAGCAGTCTGTGCCTATTGGATGCATTTTAATACAGAGAGTAGCTTTTAACATTAGAACGACTGAGGCGTACTGTTAATATTTAACAAAAGGGAATGATGTGTTGTTTGGCTACTTACGGCATACATGTGTAAAAAAATGAAAAACTAATGAACTTTTTTGATGCCTTTTAAAACTTTTAATACAGATATATTCATAGTTTGGTATACATATTTTAACAGCGTACCGGCGGTGTAAGAATAATCACGACCCCGTATCATCCCGAGGGTGTTGTAAAAGGCGCCAGAGGGAAAATGCCGCTTCTTCTTAGTACCAACTTAAAATAATAAAAAAACTACAGTTGTCAACCAGCTTGCCAACCGTGGCACCTATGGCAAATTCCCCTTACGAGGCAATATTTAAGGGAGGCCTACATTCAGCAGTGGACTTTTATAGCACGGTGGCTCAGGACTGCACTTTATGGCATTCTCTGGTATTGATACCTGTAATGATGATGATGATAGCTATTTTAGTTTAGCAGAACAAATCTAGAATTTAAAAGACTGAAACAGAGCGTTTATTTGTCATGCACGCCGAACGCCCAGCTTTTAAAACTTTACTACACAAAGCTAAGTGTATTTTGTTTTTTTATAAAAATATGGGTGATAAGCCAGCACACAGTCCATCAGATACACATTCAAAATGCAGGCGCGGTTTTATCCCTGAAAACTAAGTAGAAATGTCATTAGAAAAGTCTCTTCACTGGTGAACACCCATCATGCGAAACACAGTAGAATTAAACCGCTATTTGATGATGGTATTCAGCGAGAGCGTGTTCCTTCCCCGGTCGAGCCGACCCATTCGTACTACAACCACAAAAAAGCAGGAGCGTGGCTCTACTACATAAATATCCTGCTACTTTATCCTGATATTTAGTGCGAGCATGGTCTTTACCCGGTCAAGCTGACGAGCCGATTGCAGCCAACATACATGTGCAGCTTGGCTTCTGAATGAATTCACGTATTGTATTACAGTGACTTTATACAATTGAAGTGGCAAACAAACTTACAGCCCACCTGATGGTAAGTGGTCACTGCAGCCTCTGACACCTGCAGCCAACTTCAAACAAAGAAGGTAACAGAAGCGTTGTCATCTCTGAGGAGCATAGAATGCATAAACACAACATAAACACTCACGCCTGTTACTCAGAGGGGTAGGCAGAGACTACAGACTTCCATTTAGCACGATCCTGACACACCTCTCTCGCCTCCTCCACATCCGTATACATACGCATACATGCTCGTCAGTTATGGGTACTCTTAATTTGGCACATATTTAAATATAGCGCCATTTTGGTCGACAAACTGAATGCCGCAGCCTGTAATACTTCTTTATGAGATGTTAGCACTTTGCAGTTAGCCTGTTGGTCTTACAGCTTTATCTGACACTGGGCTCGCGGCCTGTGAGACCGATACTGGCTTCCAATACCCTTCAAATCACACAACAATTACACAGCAGTGCACGCGCTGCAGCTTTACAGTAGAAGATGGTACCTGTCCAGAAGGACTCGTAGTCAAAAAATGAATCCTACCGCTTAGTTAAGTTTAGAAACAGGTGTTATAAAAGTTTTTATACGTGGTAGAACCACGCTGCAGCGATATTATGGTTGTAGGGCGAATGAGTCAGCTCCACCGGGGAAGAACAACGCTCTCACAGAATACCAGCGTAAAATAGCAGCTTTATGCTGCTGTGTTTCGTATGGTGAGTGTAGAGCCGGAGACCCTACTCTTACTGAATACGAGGCATTCCATCTTAGTCCTTACGGGTGACAACGTATCAGAATTTTAATTCGTAATCGAGGGTAGATGTACATGTCTATGGGCCACAGTAATCACTTACCATCAGGTGGACTGTGAGCTCGTTTGTGACCCTTATCCTATAAAAAATATTAATAAATCCTACTTAGACGAAGCCGGAGAGGGTCTGTAGGTTATTACGTTAGACTATTTAACTTGAGCTCGCGACGCCGCCCGCGTGGAAACACAAACGCCTTTACTTTCCATGGCAAAAAGTCACATGGGTATATCTATGACGTGGCTTGTGTGCCAAATTGGCTTAGAATTCATTTAGCCATTTATTCATGGTTGGGTAATAAACATACTTGCATTCTCCTATTTTTCAATGGCCTGTTATAAAACACTTTATAAATTACAGGAATAATTCCTCACGTGGTCTGTAACAATACTGTTTATATTTATCTTAGGACCAAATTTTCAATTGTCAGTTAAAATTTAGTCATACTCGTAGTCTATAATACAAAATTAACAAATTAAATATTACAGTTGTAGGAATAACGTAGTTATTTTTTTACTTTTTTATTCAGTAAGTAAGTAACATAAAGCCATTATTTGCTGTAGTAGTTACAGTAATAATTTATTTGATGGATAACTTTTAAATGACGGTTAAAAATCGCCCTTAAGTCAAAGAATAATAATTTGAAGGTAGCTCTGAATTTAATAATATTATTTCTTATTGGAGCCGTGGTAGCTCAGATGGTTAACGCTCGCTGTAAATATAACAGAAAGCGAATGGCCCGGGTTTGATCCCAGCTGGTACCAATGAAATTGTTAATTGCGATTTTAAGTGCCGATTTAACCACGTGCTCGGAGGTGAAGGAAAACATCGTGAGGAAACCTGCATGTCTGAGGAATAAGAAAAAATATTTCGAAGACATGTGAAGTTCACCAACACGCTTTGGGGCAGTACGGCGGATATTTCCTCGCCCTAAAACACTCTCAGAAATGAGGGGAGGCCTGTGCCCAACAGTGGGACGTATATAGACTGTAACTTTACTTTACTACTTCTTATTGAAATTTAGAAATAAAGAAAGAACATATTTTTCGTTGTTATTAAATTATTGAAAGTACACCTGTTGCCTTCTTTATTACAAGGTGGGTACGGTTGCTCATTGGCTATAGTAACCACTTCAATCGGGACCACTGTTAGTTCCCATCGACCGACACGAGCTAAGCAGTCAGATTCGGGGTCCGCTCTTTCCCACTCGGACAGCGTTAGATAGCTCAAAAAATCACAACAGAGCCGGCACGATGATTGTTAATAATACCAAATTATAAACCTTCGTCATCGTCATCCGTATCGCCAATGCCATTCCCTTTCAATCATATTCTGCAAGATGCCGGGAGTACAAGACGATTTTGAATGTGGTTAATAACCCGCGTTAAGAACACATAGCTGATAAGAAGAATCGACGCTCCGGGAAGTCTGTAGTCTGTGAACACGTACAGGATCCCCCCGTCACGACATCAGATTGCATACACAACAAATCCTCGTTAAAAAAACACCTGTTCCACCCAAGGATGATTTGCGAGGCTATTGAAATCAAAAACATTCTAATTTCACTAGAGTAGATGGCTGAAAAATCCTATAATTAATAAAATTTAATCTCAACCCAAGGATACAACTGCAACACTTGAAGATACTATTTTAAAATAAGATAATATAAGAAAAGAAGATCAAGATACTATAAGTTCATACTGCGTAGATCGGAAAAAAATTAATAATTTTAATCTGGAGGTAGCCGTGGTTAAATATGACATTGGGACTTCGAACAACTCAGTCCCCGCCGTGACCATGGGTGCCGTAAAGTACTCAAAGCGTTGGATGTATAAAATAAGTTATTATACGCGATAAAATCCGTAAAAAACTAGTTTTAATTAAAATCGATAGTAGTTGTGCAGCAAATTATTATTTACAGTCAAATTGGCACATTTTATTCCAACAAGCGGACATCCCAGGGTCGACGTCCACCCTCGATCGATCCGCCCCGCAACGAACGAGCCGTGGCCATCCCATTTCACCAGCTGTAATTGCCCCGGCTAATGGCCCACACATGGGCCTAATGGGCCGTGAGGGTCTCTCGTACCGACGCTAAAATTTTAATCTGAAAAACTATACGGATACCTCCTTAAGTGCTACGGTATTTTCTTCCATAATAGGCCTTAAACAGTTTTTGGGGCTGTTTAGCGCTCCATTTATCGAAGCCAACGATGCAGAAACGATAATTTTTAATGATACGAGCGTAAAAATGAAAATGTGTAATAATGTAAGGTGACAGGATATTACGGCTGGTAAAAGCTGATATGCGAAAGATAAACTTAAAATTTGTCATTAATTTTCGTAGCAATTCAATAGTAATATACCCAACCACGTAACATATATACATATAATATATATGTTACGTGGTAGAGCCACGCTGCAACGATATTGTGGTTGTAGCATGAACGAGTTGGCTCGAACGGAGTAGACCCACGCTTTTACAGAATCATCATGCCGCTGTTTCGTATAGTGTTTTACTGGAAACAAAGCGTTCCATCTCAGTCCTCAGGGGTGACAACGCATCTGCATTTTGATTACTAATTGAGGATAAATGTAGATATCTCTGGGCCACAGTATCCACTTACCACCAGGTGGACTGTGTGCTCGTTTGTTACCATTATTCTATAACAAAATAGGGTGGTAGGCGCTGAATGTTACAGCACCTGAAAAATTACAACAGAGCAAAACCTTCAAACTAGACTAGGCTAGACTAGACATATTATTTTTTACGCGAATAGTAACTAATTGATATTGACATATTTGATTTCCGCTTTAAAACGCATGATTCTATTAAATACAGCTTTAAAAACCTTAATTTGACGTATAAACGATCAAACTAAAGTAACACTAATTAGCAACGACTTGTCCAGTACGGAAGGCACAGTGTGTTTCCGACAGTTCCGTTGGTTTGAATAACGAATGCCTCGTTTAGTTTTTGGCTTCAGTTGACTTCGGTAACGAACGAGTATTTCCCGTCTGGAGCGGCTATGACAAAAAATAATAATCAAGGAATAGGAATAACGATACAGCTCCCCCGGGCCACCGTCTCTGTAACAGAGAGAAAAATAGAGCATAGAGCAGCGAAATATGTTTATTTGCCGTCAAGCTCCTTGATAATTTTATCGGAGGAGAAAATAATTCTTGCACTTACTTTTCTTGAAAATTATTTGAAGTGTTCTTAGTTTATTTCTTTTAAATATTTTGAAATATTTTTTTCCATAAAATTAGCATGTTGTTGCGGTTTCAGCATACCCACTGCTTCATATCGTCACGTGGATGTCTTAGAAGGCGACTGAGAGAAACAGACCAGGTCAGCAGTGTATTCTTAATAACAACTAGAAAATAAAAAGTGTGGTTGCCAAACCGCCTGCCAAACGTGGCAAATTTCCCCCTTGCAAGACAATTCATCGGGGAAGCCTATGTTCAACAGTGTACTATGATAGACTGTAATGAAATAATTAATTTAATTGAAATAATAAACGAAAATTTAAAATTCCATGTAAAAAATAAATTTAACAGTACGCGAACAACACGGGTTCGAATTTGTCGGCACCAAGGAAACTTAACTGCAATTTCAAGTATGATATGAGTCCTTACATATTGTTACGAACTTAGGGTTCGTGACAAATAAAAACTGCCGATTGAATTACCAAAATTAACACTTTAATTATCGAGCACCAATTAAAACTTAAAAGACACTAATAAATTATCACACTGATCACTCTAATTCACTTTATTTCACTCCGAATCTTCGCTTGTATCACCAATTCAAAACTACCCCGATCGCGACTCTCAGCTGCTATAAATAGCCTTTTTCCTCCGAAACATCCAGAATGTTCCAGTTAATAGCGGTCCCGACCGATTAAGTGCAGAAAGTTCGAGTGTGGTCTTTTCTAGAAAGCTTAATTCCTCCATTCGTTACTAGATGGCGCTGATGGGCGAGTTGCCTTTCTGATACTTGATACTAGATGGCGTTAGTGCCATTAACTGTGGCACTTAACAATATTATAATTAAATGTAATTAATCTTTGAAAAGTGTGTCTTGAATTTGTATATAAAATACGAAGAAACATTTTCCCCGACTTTTTATATTAAAATGAAATACAGTGATGTATCTTATATCAGATAACACATTCTATAATCAATTATTAAGTATTTATTTAAGTGCATTTATTCACTAAATTATCAATGAGACATCGAAATTTTGTTTTCAAAATCAAATTTAATCAGTAGTGTCTATATATTGAATAGAGAACCCATTCAAGACGTTTTGTACGCACGATTAGAGATAATGTGATTTCTCTAAAAAGTAGCTTAGTATAACAGCAAGTTGGCTAAAAGCCAGTGCCTCTTATTTTGGAATAACTTACTTATAACTATGGGACAAAAATATGTTTTATATTATTATCATTATCATCACCGCCGATAATGCTACTATTGTACATAGGCCTTCCCGAAGGAATATCAAATCGTGTTAAATAAGTGTTTATAATTTCTATTCGGCTATTTATATTATAAGATAAAAAGCATTGAAAGTATAAACTTTTGAAAACGATAACACAAAATGTACGAAATAATGATAAACACAGCATTTTTATATAATTAAGCGTGACAAATAAGCACGTAATTCACCAGGTGGTAAGACGATGCTGTAAGCTGTGATTCATGGCTACTCGTACTTACATCTATATATAAGCTATCTAATATATATAAGATAAGAAGCTCGCGTCATTAGGCTTCGACCACCTAATCCTAGGCCCACCCTATACGTGTCCTCCGGATGGTGCTAAATGAGCGACAACCTGTGTGGTAGCGGCGTAAAATATACTACCCTACCTCATATTTTCGCACCATGAGGCACCAGAGAAAAAAAGCTCCCGGCGCCCCTGTAATGGGGCAGGGGTGCGAAGGATCTCCGGGAGGAAAACCGGCGACGAGGTTCACCACCTGTCACGTTCTGTCTCCCGGAGCGGCGAAAAGTGAATTGCAGAAGTTCATCTGGCTACGCTGAATGTATGTGGAGCAATGAATGATAAGATGGACTAAGTTTGCGATACTCGTATGATGTACGATAGAGGAATAGATGTGTTATATGTAAATGAGATGAAGCGGAAGGGAAAGGATGTCACTACACATGGCATGTGTACCGCGTACTGGTATGCTGTAGACGAGACCGAGCGGGCATGTCAGGGAATCGGTACCATCGTTTCAGAAGGACTTGGTCAATGTGTGAAAGAGTATGAAGGTGTAAGCCCAAGACTGCTATGGATACGAATGAAAGTGAGCCTAAAGAAGTTTTTTGTTCTTGGGTTCTACACCCCAGACATGTCTAAGCCCACATATCCGAGAGCAGTTTTGGGAGATGATAAGAATGGTGTTAATGAAATGTAAGGGAAATGAAAATATTGTTATGTTGAGAGATTTCAATGGAAGGGTTGGGGTGAAAAGGCTTGGTTATGAAAGGAACGCTTGATGATGAAAATATAAATGAGAATGGTGAAAGCCTCCTCACCGTATTTGTGGAAAAGAATCTTTTTGTGACGAACACTTTTTATCGCCAAAAAAAGATTCACATGTATACTCGGGAAAGAGGTGATGATAGAAGCATGATTGATTTCATAATTGTGGATGAAAGAATGAGAAGTGCAGTGGTAGATACAAGGGTTTACCGTAGGAACGGATCATTATTTGGTTTTATGCCGAATTAATGGTATATTCAGACGTTGGCGACATCGTACATTTGTGTCTACCACTGCGTTACAGCGTATTAGAACAGATAGGTTACAAGATGAAGATGAGAAAAACAAATACATGTAGACTGAAAGAAAATACGAACGGTTTAGATGAATTATGTATGAATGAGCTAGACTTAGAGAATGTATGGCAAAGTGTTTACAAGCGTTTAGCGGAAGTCTCCAAAATAGAGGCCCCCCGAGCGTATCTTAGACGCTCTCTCTCAGCGAGTTCGAGGAGGGTTCGCATGGCGATATACGGGCTGGACCGGAGTCCATAGGTGGTG
>DWHP01002532.1:0-14355 GCA_018247895.1 Parnassius honrathi
AATCAATGGATATTGAAATGTGAAAACAATTAAAATTTCGGAGACCATCGTAGTACTGGAGGTGGATAATTTTATTTCAGTATATGTCATTAAACACAACAGTATTTAAAACACGAAGTACTTATTTATGAAATGTTATCGCTTTATTTGAAAATTTGCAAATTGTGGAGGAATTTCCACAGTTGGATATGCTTCAAAACACCATTTTTACGTCTCTGCGTCTGAAACAATACTGATGACCGAAACAAACGCTCCTCGCGCGCTTGTGGCCTACGAGTTACATGTGGGGTGACAAGGTCACGCGCTTTTACGACTTCTATTTATATTTAGATTTCTGTGGTTTAAGGTGATACCTCGAAAATTGGCTGGTTTTTCTGTTTAACATATTTTTTTAGGTTTTACGTATAACGAACCAAAATTTTGGTATATGATTTTCGACTATATGGTCTTAGATTGTATAAAAGGAAAACACGATATACTGTAATTTTCTCGATAGAAAACAATTACAAAGTAGGCTCTAACTATTCACATTTCTCCATGACACCACTATATTCTTACGAATAAGTTCATGGAATTATTTTTAAGGTCATATCTAAGTTCTCATAAACCAGTTTTTTTTAACCCAATACGAAGTTTTGTTAAAATAAATAAAAATGTTGTTTGGCGCTTACGTAGTTTTTTCCGAGCGCTTGCTCGTTATGGCTATCTCATAATTTGCGTACTATGAAGTCATTGCATCACTTTCATTTTGATACTCCCTCAGTCGTCCGTTAGCTTCACCGACAAAGGAATAAGCCGCGCCCCCAAAACTTTGATTCATTTTCAAGGTATCCTCTTAATCTATGGGAAAGGCTTGAGTTCAACTGTGATCTTAAGATCGGCTTTAACGATGTACAGGCCTACTTATTCGCCGAAGGGTCTGTCTGGGCAGGTACAAGGTCGCCAAGTACCGGCGCAGTGAACCAGTACAGTTACCGGCTGTGAGGCATTCTATCTTAGCACCCGGCTCAACCGGGGAAGCACCACGCTCTCACAGAATATCAGCGTATAATAGCAGCAAAGTACTGTAGCGTATCGTATGGTGAGTGTAGAGAACCGGAAACCCTTTTCTCTAGAAATGAAGCATTCCATCTTAGGTCTCCGGGGTAATAACGCATCTGCACTTTGATTCTTAATTAAGGATTGATGTAGACGTCTATGGGCCGGATCGTCCATTTAATATCAAATTGATTACGTGCTCCTTTGTCCCTTTTACTCTATAAAACAAAAGAAATTTATAAATTATTCACCTAGCCGAGCGTATAGTACAATACGTCACTTAGTGTCCTTTTTAGTATTATACGGACAATACAATCACTATATAGAACGTAATGTTTCCTGGGGCTATAAATTACTATTATCCCATTACTGTAACCCAAGCCTAAGCCTAATCATTCATTTTTATTTAATTTGTGAGCTATAACTCACGGTAATCGTGTTGATGTAGCATTATGGTAATTTACTGTGCCGTTATTTATGAGTGTTTGTCATGAAATGTTTGATGCAAGAAGTCTACACCGAATGGCTTAAACTATATAGTGAGTTAGGCATTCGCTATAACTTTGACAGTAGGCAAGCAGCGCGGGATCGATCCCCGCCGGCACCAAATATTTTGATTTTTAAATTGTGATTTTATTATATTAGTGAAAGAAAACAACGCGGAGATACCTGCACGGTTTATAAATATAAATAAATATTTCGAAGACATTTGAATTCCCATAACACGCATTGGGTTACCGTAACGTCCTATCAAAAGTTCCCATAGTTTAGCCATGGTCACCACGCTAGGGTTGGCAACCACAGATTTTTTTTATTATAAAGGCGTTGCTGCCCATCTCCTGGTTTGTTTTCCTCTGTCGCCCCTTAAGACAGCCACGCTACAATATGGGGTAGTGGATATTCTTCACCGCTACTGCATGTACGCGTGGCAGACAGCCCTTTAACCCAGCCGTTAAGTGTCATGCCGTCTCTATCACTTTAAGTCAAAGTGACTGAGACACCACGAGACTTAACGACATCTTAAAATTGAGTACCGTTTAAGTATTTGACCATTACATCATGCATCTATGTAGGACGTATCCTGTCTGTAACTTTGCATAATAAGTTATATGAAATTTATGAAAAATTAACTGAAAGTTTCAAAAAACTTTAAGTTTTAACCATCAAAACATACTTAAAATACGCAGAAATATCTGACCACAAGGAATAAATGTACATCTCTTTAAAAAAACTTTTAACATGTTTAAATTTTATAAAATCTTGAGAGGAGCAAGAAAGTTTGCAAAGTTTAAATAAGTGTTGAATTTTTCAAAGCTCGCGTACGTACCACCCTGTGGGGGCTGTTGTGTGGTCTGTGTGCTTCTTGCTTTTATTCGGCCCGGCTATCGAGTGTCGGACGCCGCGGAGGTGCCGGCACCTGTTTATTAGTTGGTAGTTTTTTTTCAATATATCTCCCTCGTATCTTTGCAATTTTATGCAGAATGAAACTCGGAGTAACACTGGATTTTATTTTATGTAACGCTGCTATGTTTCGTTTGGTAAGTGCAGAGAACCGGAGACCCTTTTTACTGGATACGAGGCATTCCATCTTATTCCTCAGGGGTGACAACGCATCTGTATTTTGATTCTTAATCGAGGCACGGCATCCACTTACCATCTGGTGGACTGTGTGCCCGTTAGTAACCTACGAGTATGATTACGTTTGCTTTTATAACAACATTCAACATCTTAAAGTAGTCTATTAAGATTGTCCATTTTCAATACAGTGATGAAAATTATCCCTCCACTGTGTATTCAATTATCATTGATCAGTGCTAATAAACCAGATAAAACTCCTAACAAGCTATCGCATTTATCAAGCCTTCTCAATTTGTCTCTATCCTAAAGAAATTACTTTCCTTCAATTAAGGTTTAAATTCGATGAAGCTGAAGGATACAATTAAGGAGTTACAAATACAGTCACCGTCCAGCCGGAACGAACCCGTAACATTCAATTACAAGCCGCAATAAAACCCACTATTTCGCCGTACACAATAATTAAAGCGGGAAGCCGAGTATTGCGTACTAAATTATTCATGAGGTGCGAGACTCATAAGCGGCGTCTTCAGTTCAAAGCCATTCCAAACTATTAACATTTTAATTATCCGCGTTATTAAAAACACTGGCCGACGTGGATGGATGTATTAAACAGATATTAATGTCATTTAACCTTAATTTGTACTTCATAGTTTAACGCTATAATATTTACAAGCACTTTATTTTGTAAGAATTTTTTCGATAAAGATTTTTACTTTATTATTATCAAAATCGAGCGGTTTCGCCTCACAGCATCATCAGGGTTTATAAGAATAACGAAATAAATTTCGCTGGATCGGTTTTTATAGTTAATATATTATAAGAGCCGTGGTAGCTCAGATGGTTATTAGCGCTTGGTGTAAATTTCACAGTATGCAAGCAACCCGAGTTCGATTCCTTCCGGCACCAATGAAATTTTAATTGCAATTTTTATTTCGTGCTTAGTGGCGAAGAAAAACATCGTGAGGCGAAGAAAAAGAACATGCATGTATGAGAAAAAGATATATTAAAAAAAATCGAAGACGTAAAGTTCGTCAACACGCATTTAGGAACAGTTTCTTGTCCTAAAACACTCTTACAAATGAGAAGAGGCCTGTGCCAAGCATTGGGACTTCTTATTTTAAATAATTTTAAATACACACATATTGTGAAACTAGTACAAGTGTATATCCAAATCATAAAAATTAAGCTGAAGTTTCACCAAGTGACAAAAATCGCAGGTATATGTATTAAACAAAACTTCTTTTGCGTTTTTGATTTATTTTTCTATGCGATTTATTACGTAGATGGTTGGTATTCGGAAGAGTATAAAATTTAGTTACCCAAATACCGACGTGATGATCAAGACAGTTTAAAGAAAACAATTATTTGATCACGTTTGGGTGTAAAATCGAAGCCTTTTGAAACATTGTCAGCGGCTGACAGCACAGTGGCTGATCATTAAGCTGTGGAGTTGCAGGGACGTGGACCCGAATCTCACCTTGAAGTTTTGTTTAAAACATTTGTTCAAGGTCTGGACGTTTGATCATGTGTTAATTATGTGTGTAAAAGTCTCAATAACACGGGACAAATTTACAATTTAAATCTAATAAAAATTCTAGTAATAATTCATAATATTTGCCGTGAGATGTATTGCTATTTAGTGAAGGGAAAATTTTGGATGGATCCGTAATTAACATGGACGAATACCCAGGCTGAAAAAAGTTGTATCATTCCGTTGGAAGACTTGCTTCTATTTAGATTTAAAGCCAAAATTCAACCGTCAGGTAATTAGGGTATTTTACACCATGTAAAATAAAATTAGAAAACTATATATTTATGATAGATTTTGTAATAAGTAAACAAGAATTCTATTTATAAAATTGCATTATAAATTTTATATTTTAATTTTAAGACTATTTCCTTTCATCTGTGCCTGAAATCTGCAAAACGCTGTCCGCCATATTAAACACTGTCGTGACGTCACTGATCCAGCCTAGGGCTATTAGTTTTCTGTGTCACTGATTACGAGAACTAGCTGAAGTGCTGTGTTATTTCGAAATTTTTGAAGTAATCATTACAATTATTGAGTTTTATTCCAAATTTTATTAAAAAGCATCATGGAAGACGAATTCGTAAAAGTAAAAGGTTTCTTTATCTACCAAGGATAAAAAAATTGATGGCGGCAAATTTTTTTACAAGCAATCCCAATTTTTGTTCTTCTGGGTTAAGGAATATTAAAACATCAATGTAAGTACCTATTACCAACTTTTGTTTATACAAAAACACAATGCCAGGTCAGAGTGTATTTTGATAAAACATAGTTTAGTAGCTATCATAGTGTAGTTTAACTAATCATTAGCAACCATTAGTTATAATATCTAAGTTAACGTAATTTATTACAAAATTTGACTTGCGATACACTTCACCTCATGATGTTTTGTTTTGTATTAAGCGATAGTTAAATATAAGTCATACTTACATCAAAATGATTTTCATTTCCTTCATCTTCATTCAATGAATTTTAACCAAGTATTTGTCATGTTTATATACTTGACACTTGAATCAATAAATTTCCCGGCGTTCATACGCTCGTATTTTTGCATTCAGGCACAACACAACAATGATTTAGACGGTAACTCATTATTAAACATTAAAAAGTATCTTATTCCTTTCCAAAATTGGCAAAATCGAGGACAGTGACGTCACGAGTTGAACAATATGGCGGCTAGCGTTTTTACGCGAAAATTTAAGACAATAAATTAAAAGAAATTTTTATGGCACTATTCGGTATTAAAAAATTTATATAAACATTATAGTGGTTCATTATCACTCTAGGATTCATTTAAAACAATTTTTGAAAATGGGTGTAATATTGTGTGTGAGAATGAGAAAGTACGCAAGGCATGTCTTAAATCTTCTCCTTTTCATTGGACAACCATATGTTCTATATTTCGTCCTATGAGATTAGTCTGCACCCCTTCATTTCCGACTTGAATGAGTTCAAAGCAAACGATTTGCTTCATTATTCACAATGCTTAGAGCAATAGAGTGTAATAATTTGCAGATGCTGGCAAATTATTACACTCTATTCTTAGTCTTTCCATCTGATTACAGCGCGGGGGTCCTCAGCTAACATCTTCCGCTGCGTCACCGCTCACTGCAAACCGTCCGGCGATATAGATGTTAAGCACAGCCTCATAACAGATTTATAGAAGTAATAGTTGACCCCGCGGTCATCATTTATCTTTATACGAAATTCTAAACCTAAATCAAATTTTATTAAAGTTAAAAAACAAAGGGTCAACAGATTTGTGGTCAATCCAGATATATTCACGTCCATAAAGCGATAGTAGATAGCAACATTATCCACGAGAAACTATCCCATAAATTCGTTCGCAGCATAATATAAAACATAATATGGTCATTTATATCACGTGCGCTTTAAGTTGGCTATTCAGAGCCGAACGGAACGCAATTGAGAATGGCGGTGTGTCGCGAGTATATATGCATGAGCATGACAATTGACAACTGACCGAGCTAGTTACTGACAAAAGTCGATCGAGTAGTTTACTTTAAGATAGTTTTGGCATAAAAAAGCGATAAAAATTGACAAATAATTCGTAATCCATAAAGCAAAGTAAAGTAATCTTACATGGCACATTTCTGGGCACATACCTCACCACAGAAATGAGAATGATTTCTGGGAGGTCTATGGAACTTTTAGTCCAAAGTGCACACTTGTATCAAACACATCAAAGTCTTATTAAATAAACTGGTTTATTTATGGAATAAGGGTGACAAATGAGCACATAATCTACATGATCTCTGATATTTATTCTCACCCCTGACCCCTGAGGACTAAGATGGAATGTCTCGTTTCCAGTCAAAAGGGTATCCGGATCTCTACATGAACCATACAACACACAGCAGCTTTGAAATTCTAATTTACGATGGTATTCCGTGAGAGCGTGGTTCCTCCCCAGTCGAGCTGACCCATTAGTGCTACAACTATAATATTAGCTGTAGCCCGGACCTACCGCGTAGAGTGACGTTATTAATTGCAGTTAATAATTCTATTGGGGCCCGCGGCAACCAAACCCGAATTGCTCACGTACTTTATTGAAATTTGCGAAAAGATTATAATAGTCAAATATTACAACAATGACAAGAGAAAGCCATGGAGTAGAAAACAAACAACTTAAAGTAAATACCGTACTCTAATTTAAGTGCGTGCAAACAGCGGGCGGTGTAAGGATATCCACTTCCCCATATCGTCACGGGGTTAAATATGGGAGATATTTGCGATAGTTGTATGAGGTAAAATATGGGGGAGGCCTATGTTCAACTGTAACGGTAACAGCTGAGCAAATTTTAAAGCAGCTCCCATCAACGCGAGCGTTATGGCTAAGCTGTTGGAATGGGCTTAATTGGGGTAACTCCATTTGTTTATGAAACTAAAGTGCAAATACGTATTTACAGTATACCTGATGGTAAGTAGCTACTGCGGTCTATGAACCCGCAACCAACTAAGCAAGTAGGGCCACCGGTGCGTTGTCAACTCCTAGCACTACGGCGGAATGCCTTGCAACCTGCTATTATACAGCTCTCTGTACCATTCGGACCGGAACGAGCAGCAGTGCATGCACTGTTATTTGACGGCAGGAATAAATACTACTCTGCAAATGAATAATAATGTGTGTACAACGAACGTTTAAGTTTATATTTACATTTTAAATAATAAAGCGACAAACGAGCACACATTCCACCTGATGCTAAGTAGATGCTGTGGCCCGTAGACATCTAAGCTATCCTTGATTAAGAATCAAGATACAGATATGTTGTCACTTCTGAAAACTGAGATGGAATGTCTGGTTTCCAGTAAAAAGTACGTCCGGTTCTCTACAATCACCATATTAAACATGCTTACACATGTAATGCCGATAGTTCACGGTGTAGTCCTTCTCCTGTCAAGCGAACTCACTGCGCTACAACAATATTATAACCGCAGCGTATCTCTACCGCGTACATTTATTAAGGGATACCTGTTTTCTATATCATACATTAGCTCAGTAGTAAGCGAATCGAGTTTAATCTCTACCGTCCCAATAATCGTTTAGATGCTAATTTTTACCTTTTCGACAATTAAGAAGGAAACCTTCATGCCCTATATTTATTTAAAATTGTACAAAAAGACAACGAATATTTTATATGCACATATAAAAATATTTAAGTGTCTTTCTGTAATATCGAAATAAATGCCTTTAATTATTATTAGAGCTGACAGGGTGCGATATTTACATGCCATTAAGATATAAAATATAAACTTTTGTTTTGAAATGACTGTCGTCAGTCCGTGCTGATCTTTATAATAGATGCCAGGAAGGACCAAGGCTTAACTTTATTGAAAAGGATTAAAAATGGATAGTATAGAAATGGTCTCCTTTTTAAATCAATTTTTATTTATCTTAAATACAAATAACGTCTCACGCAACACAGATTAAGCAAGGGTGGTTCGTTAGTATTAAAATAATAACAAATTTAATTATTGGACAATTAAGTTATTTAAAATAATACGGTATTTACGTATAGTAAATGAAAACAATATGCCTCAAAATACGTGACTAGGTTCATTGGATAAAATACCACGTCTGTGTTACTACGTTACAATCGAGCCGTGGGCGGCGGTCTAGGCAGCGTCTAGGCATCTGGCTCTGGCTGTGAGCCAACCGACGCCGGCGCGATATCGTCACCTACCATTACGACAATATCCGCCGGCTGTTTCCAGCGATGACATAGGCGATTATGAAAACGAGGCGTCTGCAAATTCAAACAGACTCAACTGAACGCCTCTCAGTTAATGTGGTTTTTCTTGCCTTTACAATAATGATATTTATTTAATTGTTTAATAAAATAAGGATGACAAACGAGCACGATGACCACCTAATGGTAAGTAAATACTATGTCTCTTAGACGTGTACACCAATCTTCGATGAATAATCAAAATGTTGATGCATTGTCACCTCTGAGGACCAAGATGGAACGTCTCGCTTCCAGTAAAAAGAGTCTCCGTTTCTCTACGCTCACCATACGGAACACAGCTGCATTATTTAATACCGGTATCCTACGAGAAACATTCGTGCTACAACCGTAACGTAGCTGCAATAAGGCTCTACCATGTGTTAATAATAATCATTTATCGTATCTACATGAACCCTACACATCGGAGAAAACTACTTTTACGGATTTTGTCGCGTTTATTTTACTTATGTTTAATTCCCAACGTTTCGGGTGCTTTGCAGCACCCATGGTCATGGGGGGACAATACATATACAATATATACATATTTACAATAATGAAATAACGTATAAGGGAAGTTACCTACTTATTTGTGTCGCATGTGAGCGTATATAAAGTAAATATTCATGATATTAATTTTACTGTATGTAAAATTAGCATCAAAGCCTTGCTTGTTTTCTTAAGAAAAAATCATATATTTATAATTCAAAAACTTTTAATTTGTTTTAGGATTTTTTTATTGTAACGGGTGTATACTCAAGATTGTGTTACTTTGAATAATTATTTCCTTAGTAAAAGAGTAAAACTGTACGGACAGTGTTGACTACATCTGTAACTGGTACTCATGTCGGACTAAACTTACTTTGTAAAAATTATTTTGTCTTTAAACCATGATGCTCTGTTGGACTGTTTGAAATCGACTGCACCATTATAGACATTCCAACTGAGCACTGTTGATGTATATAAATTTAATAAAAGTAAGACAACTGTGACTCAAAATATATTCCAATTAATCTGAAAACTTCAAATGAATTTTTAATCGAAGTCATAAATAGTACATTGAAATTTAGTTTGCGGATTGGATATCTAAGATTTTTTTTTAATGAGACAATGTACAGGTGGCAATTTTAATTCCCTTGAGTTTTTTTTAGTACGAGTTTATATTATATAAATAATAGGTTTCAGTTCTGTTACCACCTCTGTTTCAAATTATTTTAAATATTTTTTTGCATAATTTGAGTGGAGTTTGAACCCACCAGGGCATTAAATTTCAATTATGTGTTAATTAACGTACAACTATAGCAATGTCTAACAAATTAGAAATTTCAAGTTGTTTTTTGAAGTTCCATGGCATGTGGAATCCGAAACTTGATTTGGTGGCGAACTTTTCCTCATTTTAAAATTCTGTCAGAATAAAGAGACCTGTACCCAAAAGTGCAATGTTTGTTAACTTTTTGTACTTTTGCTTTATATTTAAGTAATAAATAAGAAATAGCATGCTCTATCTCATCCTCTGTGAACCTCTTTTTATTTATTTCCTTCATAACCACCTCTATTATTTAAAATGTTATTACACTTACAGACTTAGAAACGCCTGCCAGTAAAAAGCACCGAGCGTACCTATATCAGCGTATACAAATTGGCATGTGTAGAACAATTGTACCACACACCACCTTAAGACCTACTTTATTACAGGATAGGGGTGACAAACGAGCACACAGTCCACCTGATGGTATGTGGTTGCTGTGGCCCATAGACATCTGCATCTATCCTCGATTAAGAATCAAAATTTAGAGCCGTTATCACCCGTGTGGACTAAGATGGAATGCCTCGTTTCCAGTAAAAAGGGTCTCCGGTTCTCTACACTCACCTCACTATTTAAAATGGTTCGTAATTCATTCTTACCTCGGTGTAGAAAATCATAAAAACACGTAACTTAATACGAGCACGCAAACTATTTTTATTTTTCCCTGCTTTAAGAAAATATCACTTTGAGCATTTTAAAGAGACGTGGAGATGTAGAGGTATGCATTACACGCCTCCGACGGTGAAGTGTTCGAGTGTAACTGAAAACGGGCGAGAGGTGTTAAATCCATTACGTTGGCTCTCAAGGTGCAAACGCAAGCCGAGTCTAGACTAACTGCTTCAGATTGAACAGTAGCGTGAGTTATATGCATCTGCGTGAAAAATGACTAATTCTTTTTTTTTTTTCTTTTTATATACATGCCTTTTGAGGATATATATGACCGTAAACATTTATTTTAGTTTTAAATATTGATTTGAATTATAATTTATAAATGATAGTAGTATCACGCTTTATGATGAAAGCGACTATGGTTAAAAGAATTAACTAAAAATGCTTTTACTTGAAGGCTCCGCGGCGCAGGCACCGAACTGCGGCGCATACGGCCGCGGGTTTAAATCCCTCAGGGAAAAGTATTTGTATATAATATCTACAATAAAAAGCAATAAATATAATTGTTCCAGGTAGGGATATTTGTCCTCGTGCAATTTATGTACGTAAACAGAAGGAAATCCCCTACACTACTAGGGGTATCGTCAATATACAAAAAAAGACAAGATAAAAAAAGTTACGCGAATTAGTAAATTAGGATAAAAAACTAAGTCAAGCGAATTCACAAAATTAATTAATAATGCAATTTGTTGGAAATGTCACGGATTTCTATATTTAATTGAAGGTTAAAACTAATTCCATTATATAAATTGACTACGGACCAGAAATGCAAAAGTCTTAATGAAATCACTGCCAGCTTCGTTCTGCCGGAACTGGTCTTTATACTCCATTGCTAAATTAATAAAAGAAGTGCAGTGCAGAGTTCTCCACCCAATTGCCGAGGTACCGGCTCACGGCGCGACAATTTGTGTTTAAAGTGTACGGAGGTGATGCTGTACCCGCTCCTGCAAATTGGATAAGTGGTGCCAACAGCTTCCGTCATTTGAACTGTATCTAGCTGCGGGAATCGCATGCGGTACAAGTGTGTACTCTGCTACTTGTTTTATATATAAAATAAGAATGAAGACAAACGAGCACGCAATACATTTTAATGGTAAGTGGATGCAGTGGCCTATAGACATCTACATTTATACCTCGATTTCTTAATCTTAAAGAAACCACTCTTGAGAACTAAGATGGAATGCCTCTTTTCCAGTAAAAAGGGTCCCCTGTGCTCTACACTACACTGTACGAAACATAACAACAATAAACTACTGTTTACCCTGGTATTTTATAAGAGCGTGGTCCTTTCCCTGTCAGGCGTTGGGCGAATGGGTCATGCTACAAACATAATATAGAGGCAGCGTGGCAGAAAATGTACAGGAATATTAATGGTCTGACAGTGGTTAAATGTTAGGCTGTGTTAGGCTATTCTGTGGGTCACAGGATCAATTCCCTAAAATGTAATACACGGAAATGTTTGCCTGTAAAACGCCTTCATGAATGATGGTGTAAATATAATGAAATGATGGAAAATATGTAACTGATCATTATGGAACATTTACTAATCTAGATTTATTATAACCAACCTATAGAAAAGAAAAAAATATAGGACCAATAAATACAGTAATATAATATTACAGTTAACAATGAAGATATTATTATACCTCTGGAGCAATAAAGATATATCCAGAATTGCCTAGAAGCTTAACAAAACGCTTTAGATACAAACAAAAGTCAGAAGTTTCTTTCGCAAGTTTGATAAGAATAACAGGCCAAGAACAGAAGAGGTAAAATAAGCGAACCCGTAAGTATCGAGCGAGGGATGAAATTTATTCGGGCGAAGTGAAAGCTCGGGACGCGGCAAGCCGTGTCAGCGGCCCGATGTTCCCTTGTTGCTCTGATAATTGTTCAGCTGCTCATGTACCGCAGTTTAGTTTTGTTTCTGAACACTGTTTTCTCCTGCATGCTTGTTTTTATATATCTCATTACATAGGTGTTAAGCGCTCACACTATTTTACATGGTGGAGCCATATTGCAGCTATATTAGTAGTACCTATAGTTGTAGCACGAATGGGTCGGCTCGACCGGGGAAGGACCATACTCTAACAGAATATCAGCGTAAAATAGCAGCTCAACGCTACTGCGTTTCGTATGGTTAGTGTATTCCATCTGAGTTATCACTGGTGACAACGCATCTACAGTTTGATTAGTAATCGGGGGTAGATGTGGATGTCTATGGGCCACAGCATCCACTTACCAACAGGTGGACTGTGCGCTCGTTTGTCACCCTCATAAAAAAGAAACACTAATTCACTCGTACAGCAATACTTTTAAACTGGTAAAGCCCAATTGAAACTGTTTTTAAACCTGGTAGAGCTCCGTTGCAGCTACTCGTAGTATGTTTCGAATCGACCGTTGTAGGACCACGTTCTCACAGAATATCAGCGTAAAGTAGAAGCTTAATGCTGCTGTTTTTCGTATGGTGAGTGTAGAGAACCGGAGACCATTGTACAGGTAAAGAGGCATTTCATCTCAGTGCTCACGAGTGCCAAAGCAATCTGCATTTTGATTCCTAATCGAGCAAATATGTAGACATTTACAGGTCACAGCATCCAATTACTATTAGTAGACTGTATGCACCCTTGTTACACTTATCTTATATAAAAATAATCTGGAGTAGACCTCCGGCGACAACAATAAAACTTGGGATTCCAATTTTAAGCGTTTATTACTCACGTGCTTGGCGGTGAAGAAAACCATAGTGACATATTATTTTAAAAAATTACAAGTCTTCACAATTTTTCAACAATATGATTTGAAATATTTAAGCAACCCGTTGCACCGCATTACAGCCATTATTACATTTTATTATTATATTTTAATGCGATTTCATTTAATTAATTTAATTCACAAATTCTAATGACTGCTTAAATGAATTCAATACTCTCCAACAGTTGAACGAATCATTATGATGTATAACTAAAATAACTTGCAGCAGCACAGATAAGCTTTGAACGTCTACAGCAACTAATTGCGCTAGATATCAATCGTAATGACGTATTACCGGTCCATTATTGTTGCTCGGAGGGGCACGGACCTCTCTCATTGAATTCTACTCCCATAATGACAGCTAATTGAGATAATTAGCTCCGCTTGTCTGTCATAGCTGAGACTAATTTGGTATCCAACCTGTGTTGGTGTATTGCTGGTTGCTCCTTTCTTTATTTTTTCTTATTCGCATCAAAGTGATGCGGATGGAATGTCAAGTTGTGTCGCAGATGAACAACGAATTTAGCAACTGGAATCAACAAATCGTCAGAGAACTCCCCGTTGTTTATGCGAAAAGAGATGCATAGAGATCCAACATTTCTTTGCAAGGCAGGTGGATCAAGTCGATTGGAAAGAACTACGTCATAGACGTTTTGAGATTTCTAATTTTATAAATATAAGGTGAGGAACCTGATGATAACTGCCCATGTAATCTTTGACATTCTTTCTGAAAATATAATTACAATTTTAAAACGCTTTTCTCCGTTTCTTTGATTAAGCAAACCATGTACAGGATTTTCTATTATTTCGTGGAGGCGTTTTATATATAAAATACATACAGTTTGGGGCACTTTACAGCAACCTTGGTTGGGGGGAATTGATTGTGGTTCAAGTTTTAATTATTAATATTTTTCTGCATATATTGGGAGTAATAGTAACGGGAATAATGCGTATAATTGAGGGAGGACGGGAAGTGCTCTTCAAAGAAGGTAAGATTTTATACGTGGTAGAGCCATGCTGCAGTTATATTAGAAGTATAGTTGTAGCACGATTAGGTCGGCTCGATCGGGGTAGGACCACGCTCTCATAGAATACCAGCGTGATGTAGTAGCTTAATGCTGCTGTATTTTGTATGGTGAGTGTAGAGAACCGGAGACCCTCTTTACTGGAAACGAGGCATTTCATCTTAGTCCTCACGGGTGACAACGCATCTGCATTTTAATTCGTAATTGAGGATA
>DWHP01002533.1:0-14355 GCA_018247895.1 Parnassius honrathi
TATATATACTAGTGGCAGAACTAGTCACAGTTCTTCTCTCATTACTGAGGGAATAATAGAGCAATTAGTTCACCGCACTGCTTCATGCATATAGGCGGACTTCACATGTCTTCAAGATATTTTATTTCTTAGCCACTTTTACCAGGCGTAAACATTTGTAGGTCCATTTAAGTGTTTAAAGTCGTAAGAAGTGTTGTTTTCATAAGATTACTATGTGATGTAGATAATGTTTGTACATGTAACGTAATCATTGAAATAGATCAAGTCACCCATTGCGTATCTTATATAAATCTAAATACAACGTGAACATAAAATTTTATTCGAAACGACCACTTGTTAACGCGTTTTATCCGTGTGTTGTGAAATTTCACAAGAGTCACCGTGATGGATCACGTACTCCGAAATCCACGTTGAGAACATAAACTATTTACCAACCATTAAATATTCAATACGCGATTGCAAAATACGCCAAATTATTGCATTAGTAGCAAACAGGGATTCCCGATATTGTGGTTCAGCGATCGGTTGTCGGCGCACCGCGATATGCGGCATAAATAATTTAATAATTCGCAATACGGAATTTACCATACGAAGTGTCGTACCGTTCATCTGTTTTGTATTCAATATGAGTATTTGTTTCTCATACTACTGTCGCATTGGGCAACAATAAAATACGCACTTTTCGTCAAGTCAAATGGTTGCTTCTGACTGCCACATAAGGTTTATTTCGATAACGTTAATTCTTCATTGGTGGGATCTTTTCAAATTGCATGTGTTGAGAAATAGGTGAATAAAGCACGTCTGTACATTTCAATATCGGGAACATCCGTGTTATACGCGTGACCTTGCAAATCACAGCCTGCTTTCCAAACGACTTCACAGAATCGGTAGCCGGCGTCTGTATTGCACGACCGTTACCATGTATAAAGAATATTTTATTAGTTGTTACTTCTTGATTTATTTAAGCGATGACCTGTCCGCGGTTCTTACAGTATGGAACACAACGTTATTTTTATTCGAATGTCGTTTGCACCAAATCTCGAAGAAATGATTGTTTTTAAAGCTTTGAAGTTCGCGACTATTTTATGTATTGAATTTTACTTGTTAACATTCCTTTTATTAATTATTTAAAAGTATGTGTAGTAATAGGTTCGAAGTGATTTTCTAAATTAAGGTAAATGGTTACAATGTTATTTTTATATTGGTGTCTCTACCACGTTAACTTTGAAATATGCTCAAAAATATATATGGACCTAAAACGAGTTTTCATAACTATTTGTTTTGAGATAATACGTAAGAGATTAGTACTGTAAAACTAAATTACGTTTTAGAAAGCTTATAACTGATTCATTTTTAAGTAATTCATTTGAATGCCTTTATCATCATTAGAAATTACTGCCACATGAAAAGCAGTTAGTTTTATTTTAGCCAGAGTATCAAACCGAATAGTTTAATAAAAGAGCAAAATCGGTAATGAACTTAATCCTGTAAATCCCCAATCAATATTCGTAATATTGATGATAATAAAATATAAAGATGTTTTCATCTGTTTTTGAAAATGATTAAACGGATTATAGAAAAATTATCACAATATATGGTAATCTCAATATATAGAAAAATTACATTCTCATTCTCCATATTTAGAGAATGAGATAATAGATAAATATTAACTGAGACAAAAACATCTGTTTCGATTACAAACAAATAGTTACAATAATTATTGAAACATTTCATTTTATAAATTTTTCCTACTTACGAAGTGAACCGCTTGGCGTGGCTCTGATATTTCGATGACCTGAGAATAGCCGTCGCTGTTGTATGAAATGAATGCATGATGATGTCCACTACTTTATTGCTACTTAGAACTTACTGAATCGTTGTTGGACTTAAGACAAATATATTATTTTTGCCTTTTGAATATTACATCTTCTAACCGGTGTATGAATGATTCAACCACCTCTATAGTTATAATAAAATACTTTATTTACAACTACATTACTAAAAAAAACCGTTTAAACAGTTAATTTTCAAGCGCATAACAATCAAGGTGAAGTCACGGGTAGCTTTTTTGGAGACATTCTAAAATTAACACTTTCAAACGAAAATTTGACCATTATACATAATATATACATATTTATGGTAATATGACCTACTTAAATCGCATGTGGTCGTACTTAAATAGTAATCGCATCCCTTTCTTTCACCCTTTCTTGGTTGACACACGAAATAAGATTACAGAAGAGAGCTAATTCGTTTATTATGATTTGCATGCGAATGTTTTTGTACCTTATTATTAACCTGATGAATATCCGTTACGTAGCGTCTTATTTCTACATGTTGCATAAGGATCTGAGGCGAGGTTCTGTATTAAGAAAAAGCCTAAGATCGCCTAGAGAGCTCTGACTATAAGCTCGAAGTTTCTTGCGTGATATACTTCATAATGAGGATGTACGCAGTATACCAAATAACTCGAAGAACTTTTTTTATAGGATTAGGGTGGCAAACGAGCACACAGTGCACATGATTGTAAGTGGTTGCTGCGGCACATAGACATCTACATCTATCCTCGATTATAAATAAAAATGCAGATGCGTTGTCACCCGTGAGGACTAAGACGGAATGCCTCGTTTCCAGTAAAAAGGGTCAGCGGTTTTCTACACTCACCACACGGAACACAGCAGCATTAAGCTACTGTTTGACGCTGGTATTCTGTGAGAGCGTGGCCCTTCCCCGGTCGAGCCGACCCATTCGTGTTACAACTATACTACTAAAACAACTGCAGCATGGCTCTACCTTCAACAAACACGAACTGACAAGTAATGGCGAAGGAAGGTCCCGTTGTTCGTTACGGTAAAGCGAAGTTTACGGCCGCTCTCAGTAAATGCGTTGACTATCTGGTAAGATGGTATTTGATGGCTAGCAATGCTCGAAATAAAAAAATGATAGAATAGTATAAGATTTCATCCATGGTAGAGCCATGCTGTAGTTATATTAGTAGTATAGTTGTAGCACGAATTGGTCGGCTCGACCGGGGAAGGACCACCCTCTAACAGAATACCAGCGTAAAATAGCAGTTTAATGTTGCTGTGTTTCGTATAGTGATTATAGAGAACCGGAGACCCTTTTTACTAAAAACGAGGCATTCCTCACGGGTGACAACGCATCTCCATTTTGACTCGTAATCGAGGATAGATGCAGATGTCTGTGGGCCACAGCAACAATTTACCATTAGAACGATAGTGTGCTCTTTTGTAACCTTAAAATTTAAAATATTTAATCATCTGCCACCTGACATAAAAGCGATGGATTTGTTACAATTTAAAATACACCTCAAGAAATGGTTAAAACATAATGTTTTTTATAATTTAAATGAATATTCTAAATACCAAGTAATTTATATAAAGTTTTGTTTATCAATGATTGCACGCCCGATATGGGTAAACCGTGTAACGGTTAGTTGCAATGTCACCCACAAATTGTACATACGTACACAGTTTACTGGCAATAAATATTCTCATTCTATATTTCTGCAGCTGTTTACCTGATAACTTAAAATTATTTAGGAGAAATTGACCTTTTGACTGGGCTAACTTTAAGTGGAGGAACTGGTTCCTGAAACACAGTTGTACTAGTTCAGGGGCCAGGGAATCAATGATTTTATGTAAAAAGGTTGTGTTATAAAATAAATAAATTATTATTATTCTGATTCCGAAAAAATTTGATACGACCCTCAAGATTTTCGTGACTATGATAATAGTCAATAGCGGCGATATTTTGTTGTATCTTGATATGTTTTGTAATTTACCGTTTTTTTGGTAAGATTAATATAAATTCACTAAAAGCTACTATTAAAATAGTCCAACCGTTAAAAGCCCGAACATAACTCCCATATCTTAATTACTGCAATAAAAGTATGCCTCACAACCTCATAATTTTTATCCTAGTGAAAAATAGGATTACAAAAATGTTAATATAGGATAGCAGAGGAGACGGAGAGCAAACAAATTGACTAAATGCTTATACAAGGGCCGATAGCGGTGTCCCAACCAACACACCACCGACCGACCGACGCGCGGACGGCGTCGAGTTGATAGCGCAGCTTTAATAAATTATGCACTTTAATAGTTTTAAAAAAGTTTATTTCATTATTCAGCACCCACCTACACGAGTGTATTAAAGATAAGAGCAGTAATATAACAGAAAAATATTTTAATGGGCTATAAGTTTATTGTGGCTTCTCACGAGTTACTCTTTGACGTGATATTGGCAGATTATTTCTTTTTATATTTCTTTGCTTAATTGTAGCAATTCACTAGGTCTTTTACAGTAGAGAGTATCACCGCGATATGATCGCCACGGCTTGTAAGTTTGGCACTCGTATTACCTAAGGTCAACTTGGACGCTGTTCCCGTCGTCGGTCAACGTATTTTATAGACTACATGCGAGGTATATATTGGATACTGCCAACGACTGGGAGGCCTTAAGACCTTTCTAGCATTTCTCAGAGTTGCATTTAACGACACTTTAAGGATGATGGAGTACCATACAGCGTCACCACTCGGTAATTCTTTTAAAGAGTACCTGCCCTGAAGAGGAGGAGACATTATTTGTTGCGTGTGAGTATTTGTTTAGTATTAGCAGTAGATATTTAATATAGTAAACATATGCAATTCTAAAAACATCGCGATTAAGTTTAGTCTACACTGCAGCAGACGACGTTGCCACTCGCTGACTTGGTGTCGCGCAATGGACTGCTTGCTTCTTTTATTTATGTGACAAAATGTAAATTGTTAAGTCTCTGTTTGGGTTAAATCTTTCACGAATATTTAATGCCAGAACGTACAGATATACGCCGTATGAATTTTCAATTGGACGTTTTTCTTAATTTAGACGTATTGAAGTGGGTACTCAATAAAAATGTCATAGAATGTAGATTAGCACGAACTAATTTATCCGCGAATATTTTTACCTTAGTTTATTTGTTTATGTACTTCGAATAACATATACTGTGTCCTTAACGTAGATATATACAGATACTATTATGTCGATATAAAACATTAAGCTGATTGCAATATGTAACGACTTTTAATTGAATTAATATATTAAAATGCAATTAAGGTCTCAGATTTTCAATGGAATGAATAATCTGATATTGAGTATTCTATTGGACGTAATGAACTATAATGGTATCTACTTACCTGTGCTATGCGCCAACAGAATTACATAACGACGCATTTAATAGCCGTGCATAGAAGTAACAAGTTTAGAGCATGTACGCTAAAATTTATGCTTTTAAGATTTGTTCGCCACAAATAAGGTTGTCAGCGACTCTTATCTAAGGGATCGCTAATTAATTAGAGAAATTGAGCGGCCGCGGTGGCGTACGGGGACCTATAACTCGCAACCCGCCTCGTATCATAGCTTCGTTCGCTTTTATTTATCTTCAACACTCACGTAAGTAAAATTAAATTTAAATAAATTGGAGGCATTAGTATTAGACATACAAAGGTGTTCACTATTTTGTTAAAACATGTAAATTATTCTAATAACATGCAGTGAACACAAATATATTTTATTTGCGTTGATTTAACGTATGTAAATTAACCCGTGTTACTATAAGTGTTTTTTATAAGTCCATTGACTGTCCGTGTCCCCTGTACGTGCCCGTGTCCCTTCTGGAGTAGGCAGTTTCTCACAATCTTCACGCTTGGCACAATTGACCAGATTGACCCGGCATCTCGAACCTTTGATACTGGTCATCTTTGTCGGTCTTCAGTCTAGATACCTTACATACGTAGAGATAGTTGTATAACCATCTCTAGGCATGTATTGCCATCGTATTGTGGTATTGTCATCGTACGTGAAAGAGCAGACTCCTCAAAAATAGACGCTAAACGTTCGAAATATTTTTGGGGGTCTAAACCTTTCTTCATAGTCATATAAAGTAAATCATAGCACAAAAATCACATTAACTGAGCTCTTTTGCTGCTAGCAAATTCACAAACGCTTATTACTAAAAAATACACGAGCACACAGTCCACCTGATGGTAAATGGTTGTTGTGGCCCATAGACATCTCTACATCTATCATCGATTACGAATCAAAATGCCAATGGGTTGTCACCCGTCGGGACTAAGATATAATGCCTCGTTTCCAGTAAAAAGGGTCTCCGGTTCTCTACAGTCACCATACGAAACACTTTACGATGGTATTCTGTGAGAGCGCGATATTTCCCCGGTCGAGCCGACCCATTCATGCAACAGCCATAATAGCTGCTGCGTGGCTCTACGACGTATAAAGCAAAAATAAATAAAAGAATAAGTGTTCAATTTTCATATTTCTCAGTGAATTTAGACGTTACGAATTGTATTTTTACTTAGTGTAATGTCGTTTATGCCCTTACAGTGATGTATAACTGTACCTCATTTGTTTGCCACTTATTTATCAGAGTCAAACAAATAGGGGTCTAACTGTTTTTAGCATGCCCATCGTAGAAATACCTTCATCAATATATTGCTTTAATGTTACGATCTAGATTTTATTGGCTTCATTTTAATGTCGTTGTGATTTTCTATACACTGTCGTAATGCGATATGACCGGAGGAAGGTGAGGATTCAGTTATGGGGACAACAGATTAATTACAACAGGAAAATCAGTGATTTCGTTTGGGCATAAATTTTGACTCTGACTGGGATTATAATCTTGGGCACGTGAATCAAAATTAAGATAATCTACATACTAGGCCACACAGATATCTTACGCTTGAAAGTAGTGTCTACGTACGTAGTAAATAGATTCATGCACAATCCAAGTAGAAAATAATAGTGACTTTTGTCTCAACTTTAACCAAAGCAACATTTTCTATCAAATATCGCAGACGTTTTGGGTCTTCTTTTGGATATCAGAAGAAAATCCTGTGAAGAACATGTTTAGAAATAGAATCTACGTTTAAATCTACTCACTTTACTTAGGGATAGAGTTTACTAAGCCTCACTTTTACATAAAAGACCTTATCTATCAAAAGGTTTAAAATATTATTTTATGTTCGTTAAGGATTATTATATGTACTACTATAGAGTACATGATTGACAATAACCCCTGGTCGGTACCATGCTGTTTCTAAATGTTTTCGTAACAATTGCATAAAACATTATATTGTAAATTATAGGAAGCTAATGGACAGCAATTGATTTTTATGTATAGAGATATAGATTAAAGAAATATAAAAATTATGCTACTGATTATCTTGTGTTCAGGCATTCATTAAACTGATATGATAATTTACAAAATGAATATTGTAACTTTTGTAACTAATTTCAATGACACTTATTCTAGGCAAAAATCGGAGCTTCGGTGCACAATTTCTTGTCTATCTGCATTTGTTTTTGTAATTACTCAGTACGTAACTTAAAAACATTAGTGAATACGCGCGTCCATTTAATTTTACCCACAGGGATCCTTTTACGTTACATCAATGACTGCGCAGGTGATAATGTGACAACTACCTTTATCAGCTTGATCGGAGTGATAACGACACTAATTGACGTGTTTTAAACGATAAAATTAGTAAAAGCAGTTTTTAAGGCGTTGTGTTAGTATACGAAGTATATTATAGAAACAAAGTTTTAATTATTTGCCAACAGCTAACGGACAATCGACAATTTAAATTAACACAGTATAAAAAAGGTACTTATAGCTGCGTAAGCTTGAATTGGATTATATATTTGTAGAAAATCAACTTAGTAGCCGTAGTTTTTTACCTGAAGGCTTCCTTTGTTTGGTATATATATTGCAATGGGCACGATTAGTGGAATATTAGTTTTAATGTTAAATAAACAGAAATGTTAAAAATTACTCTTACGGCCGTATTGCAAAAAAGTATTTTGCTGTGTAATATATAAGTATAAATAAGTATCTAAAGTGTAAAGTATTGTATATGACATCAAATGTCAAAATAAATGAAGACGTAGCGCCGCGGCTAATTGACTTCTGTAGTTAGAAGGACTCCATTTAAACCATAATTTAAACCAGAGTCTATCCAAAACACATTTTGTAAAAAGACTTCGTTAGTTGTAAGGTTTTATCACAAATGAGACAACTCGACGCTCGCGACGTAGGAAACAAAATAGCAGTTTATTCCTGTTATGTTTTGTATGATAAATAAGAAGAACCGAAAGTCCTTTTTACTGGTAAAGGGACCTCTATTTTAATTTAGAATCGATAAGAGTCTATGCGCCAGAGCATCAACTTTCATCAGTGGATTGTGTTCATTTTGCGTTCATTGAATAATTACGTTCATATTGAACTATAATAGACTTAACATTTACTAAGCAATTGATATTCGAAAAAAAATTATAGTAAAACTTATGGTCTACATATTATATAAAAGGAAAATTTAAAAGTAGTTTAATTCGTTTTATCTTATTAATAAGATCGAAGATTTATCGCAGAAATATAGATTCACTAAATAATCGTCATGTTATTAACGATGTAAACGTATGGCGGTTGTAAATTTCATGTCATTTATTCAATTAAGAACCGAGGAATTGAATGACATAAAACCTCTGATACAGTGCAATAAAATACTTAGTAATTATAGGTCATACTAGGAATGGTTTAGGAATTTTAGGTACCAATTAGATTTGATGCAGGTTCATTGAAATGATATCGTGAAATAAATATATAAAAATATAAGCGTGGAAGTCACTAATATGATGTGTTGACAAACGAGAACACAGTACACCAGATGGTAAGTGGGTGCTGTGGCCCATAGACATTTATCCTCGATTAAGAATTAAAACGCAGATGCGTTGTCACCCCTGAGAACTAAGATACCCACTGGATCTCTACACTCAACATATGAAACAGGAGTATTAAGCCGCTATTTTACGCTGATATTCTATGAGAGTGTGGTCCTACCCCGGTCGGGCGACCCATTCGTGCTACAACCATAATATAGCTGCAGCATGGCTCTACCACGTGTATGTAATATTATGGCATGCTTATATATTTAGAAAGAGACTGTTCTTGAAATTGCGTTATGTGGTAACAGAATTTATTTCTAAGCAAAAAATGTTTGGCTTTATGTATTCTATTATTATATAACTTACGCAGAAAAAGAAAATTATCTCTTTATGTGTGAAGGTTAACTAGATGGTAGGACTTTGTTGAGCTGACGAGGTGGCCTGGGTAAGTATCATCCTCTTACCTGTTTCTGTCGACAAATAGCAGTGCGTAGACTGTTGTGTATCCCCAGCTGAAGGGAATCAAGCCAGTATAATTACAGGCTGTAAGGTACCTATTCCATTGTCCATAAATTTTATTAAAAAAAGTACAGCTGTCGCTCACATAATTAAGAAAAAAGAGTTGTATCAGTCTACCTTCATATTTTTATATAATTATAATTTGCTTTTTAATAAAATAATGTTAAAGTCACAGCCTACATACGTCCAACTGCTGGGTACAGGGCTACCCTCATTTCTGAGAGGGGCAAAGAAATGTCCGCCGCGCGGACCCAATGCGTGTTGGCGAACTTCACATGCCTTCGGAATAATTTTTTTCTCATTTTTTAGGCATGCAGGTTTCCTCACGATGATTTCCTTCACCGCTGAGCCGGTGGTAAATCAGCACTTAAACTTTATTTTCATTGGTGCCGGTGGGAATCGAAACCGGATTACTCGCGTACTGTGACATTTACAGCGAGCGCTAATCATCTGGACTACCACAGCTCTTATGCTTTTTAATAGCGTCAGTTAATGCATTCTCTTAATCCATCACATCACATCACAAAAACTATGCCGGTGGTATCGCTATTACAATTTTTCAGCCATGCTTTGGTATATTTCTTGGCAATAGCTTGAAAATTAAAGGGTTACTTTATGCAAATCAACTACAAAAAGAAAGTTATAATCATTACATTGCATTACAAGCAATTTGACATTAAGTGATGACGATTCCAAGTATCTGTAAAAAATATCGATTCCTGTCCATTATTATCTTTAATTATGACAGTTCACCATATATGAATGCTTTACTCGATTGCATCCGTGGTCAGTGCAAAAAGCAGCCAAGTCTTGCAAGAGGTCTCCTATACGGAGCAACTTGATATTTGACAAAAACGCTTATTATCTTAGATGTTACACGTGATGTTAACGACTTATGATGTATCGAGGGTTATTAACATTTCTGCTATGCAAACAAGGCTTGTTCAGCTATCCTTTATAATAATACTCTAGTAATTGCCGGTAAACATACTGTTATAATTGTAACTCTTCAAGGAAACTGTCCCTTGAAAATAAAAAGTAAGATATTTGCGTACGATAAATTTTTTGTTCTTAAAATTCCAAGGATAAAAAATTCTCATCGGCCGCCGACTTTGGTACCCAATTTGTTTACTGTTTTTCCTGAGTAATGTTCCGTTTAGAGATAAGCGTGGTATAGTTGTATAGTTCCGAGATATTTGCTACAAGGTGTAGTTAGTATGGGCTCTTTAAGCCAAATGTTGAGCAAGTGGGATTTTGGAGCGACGCTCTGACGACCATGTTTAATTGTAACTATTAGAACAGATGGCTTATTCATTTGTAGAGCAGTCGGTCGTTGCGCTCATGTCGTAAACTGGCGATTCGTTCCCGTTCTGATGTTATTGTAGCATTTTGTCTATGTTTCGCTATTTTATTGACCCGTTTTGTTGTCTCTACGACGACGTTCTTCTTGCGGGTATATCTCGTATTATATATTAAAATATCTTTTATATTATTAAGTGTAAACTATAGTATATAAATCAGTAAATAATAACTAACATTATAGATACTTTGAACACAGGAAAAAATGTAATGACAACAAAAACCAAGTAACATTGTAGTAAAAGTATTTATAAATTACAATTCATAAAAATGTGATACACCACCAATCCAAGTCTAGTATAAAAACAAGACAATTTCTCGACAGGCCTATATTTTTCGGTTAATAACAGCAAGAACTGGTCGATCAAGCTTTACTTAGCGTTGGAAGAAAAATTTTAAAGGATTTTTAAAAACTTATTTAGATAAACTTGCTAATTGAAACATTATCTTAATACAAATTTTATACAAATCGTTAAAGCCTTCTTCGAGAAACCAATTAGATATGCAATAAGAACTAGACGTTAAAATTAACTTTCATCCCCTATTTTGCGATTCATGAGCGTTTAGGTGCTAAACTTCTCGACTGAAAGATAAATAACACATGACTACAGAGACGAGTACAACATATTGTACTACGTGCGTCGTTGGCTACTAAGAGTTGTTCTCATACACGAGTACCTATCGAAGACGGTACATCTCGAAAACGATGCATATCTATGAAAAATCTTAACACTGCGTACGAAGTACTTAGTTACTTAGTGAATCTCGAAGACGTATACAAAACTTACCAGTTTGGGAAAAGTACTTTGAATCTTATACTGATTCCTCGTGCTTGCATTTTCTGGAATTTGGTAACTGTTCACAGTCTAGAGCCCATCGAAATTATGATGATATGGAACGAAATCATCAAAGTGATGCTTGTCGCCAAGCGATATTATAATAAATGTTAATATCTGCAGTATTTATTACTTTTTAACACTAATATATTCTTGTATTGACGGTATTTCCCATTTGATTGAAAGTATGTTCTTCATAAGAGCGTTGTCGCCTTTCTTGAAAAATAAGACCACCCCACTGCTCCATGCCTCCGGAGTAGGGCCATCATAGAGGACGGAATTTAAGAGCTTCCGAAGGATTGCAAGTACTGGTTTTTCACCCGATTTCAGAAGTTCTGCTGTAGTTCCGTTCTCACCAGGGGCCTTGTCGTTTTTAAAAAGTCGTAGAAACATTCTAATCTCGCTAAGACTGACGTTCAGGATATCGTCGGACTAATGTCGGATAAGACTTGCTCTTGGATCGTCACTTACACCTGCATATGGTTCGAACCATGACATATACAGCTGCCCATTTGCCGGTGTCCCGGAATTCGGTCATCAGCTTCGAGAGCTATCTCTTTCTGGCAGACAGATCTCTGGCAAAGAGTTTGGAGTCCTGATTCCGCTCGATCGCTTCTTCAATATGAGCTGTATTGAAGTTGCGTATATCCCACCGCATGCATTTGGAGATCTGACTGTTGCCTGTATGATGTCGTATCTTCTGAAGACTGCATCTTTATTTCCCGTCTAACACCCATGAGATAAGAAGGTGATCAGAGAGTTTTTATGTTCTTCTGCGATGGGTCTTGCAGAACTTAGCTCCGACCATATGAACAACTTCCACAAGCTTGCCATTCATATCGTCCACTGCATTGCAGTCTTCAAGGCACTAAAACGATTTTGTAACTACAGTTTTCGGAGTTTTCGATTGTAGCACGAGGAGGATGGAGAGTTGCGTCCCAGTGTGCTTCTCACCATTCGGTGATCGCTGCCAGCTTTCACCCTCACGATGACTGAGACATCACTGAACAGTTGCCGTCTAATCGTCATGAAGTCAATCTCATTTTTTGTCTAACCATCGGGTTCGACCAGGTCCACTTTCTATGAGGTTGCTTCTGGAATAAAGAGTTCATCATAAGGAGTCCCTACTTCTCCATGAAGTCGGCCTCCAGCTGCTGGCCGTTTGAGATTCGTTACCCCATTCCGAATTTCACAACCTTCAGCTCACCGTTTTCTCTTGTGCCTAGTTCTCCGCTGAAGTAACACCGTATAGTGGAATTTGGAGGAACGCATCACCGCTGCAATGAAAAAAGTGTTTAAGCTACTGGACTGGAATAAATGAAATACCATATGTATTCACATCAATGGCGACATCACTCACGTTTTATTATTATTTTTTGTGGTATCTATATAGCTTTCTCATCTGGTTGGGTTATATAAATATATAATTAAAAATTAAATTGAAAAGATAAATATACATAAATGTGCCGGTCTCAGAAGAGCCTGGCGCGGCCATTTTTGAGCACGGCTTCCGGCAAGTACTTGTAATACGGCAGTTTCCGGTCCACGAGACCGTATTTCAGAGCGAGCTCCTGGTGTAGAATTCTGGCTACTATTTTGTGCCTGTGCAAGTACTCAGAGTTAGAAAGCGCCGAACAACCTGAGATGACATACCTAAGTGACTCACCGGGATGGCGACAAGCTCGATAGATGTCGAGCTGTTATATTTGCAACCGTTATATGCAAATATAACAGTTGGGTTATATTATTATTATATTTATGGTACCTTGACTAATATACGTTTTTGTTTCAGATGGTGGCCAGGAATAATTCTACATCCATCAGAAATACCCGCTAACATACTTGCAGTTAAACATTCATCTGGCGAGTTTGTGGTTCGATTCTTCGGCCAGTATGACCACTACTGGGTCAACAGGGGTCGCGTCTTCCCATTTCAGGAAGGTGAGTGAACGTTTTTTTTTTATAGAATAAGGGTGACAAACGACAATCCACCTGATGGTAAATGGATGCCGTGGCCCATAGATATCTACATTTATCCTTGATTAACAATAAAAATGCAGATGGGTCACCCCTGAGTACTAAGACGGAATGCCTCATTTAAAACAAAAAGGGTCTCCAGTTCTCATCACTCACCATACCGAACACAGCAGTCTTAAGCTGCTATTTTATGCAGTTTCTGCAGGTGGAGCTGACCCATTTGTGCTACACCTATTATAGCTGCAGCGTGGCTCTCCCACATATAATTGTGGTAATATTTTGACTAATTGTTAGTTCTTAAAATTTTAAATTTAAATTCTTCATAAACGTTTACTGTGTAGTAGTTTCCTCCCATATGTGTCGATGGAGACGACTATGGGAGAGTTCAATATATGGTGGTACACTATCTTTAATTTGCCAAATGTAAATACTCAGTCAGTGAACGAGACATCTGGTACTACGGATGTATAATCAGTCTGCCATACATGACAATTACTATAAATTTTTTCTTGAGCTGTTTTCTCAACTCCACATTTAAAGTGCGTATATTGCGTGTGAGTAGGAATATAGTAGAGTATGTACAGGGTATAAACATGTTGCAGCAATATTATGGTTTCAGCATGAATCAGTCAGCACATCCAAGGAAGGATTAATCTCACACTTACTCACTACTTAATTCCGCTCTCACAGAATGTGTTTCATAGGGTGAGGGTAGAGAACTGGACAATTTTACTGGACACTTACTCAGGAGGTGACAATGAATCTACATTTTGATTCTTAATCAACAATAGAAGAAGGTCTCTATGGGCCACAACATCCATTTATCATCAGGTGGACTGTGTGGCAGAAACAGAAACAGAAACAGAAACTTTTTTATTCAATGTAGATTATAACAATTCTTATTGAAAGTCACTTTTTT
>DWHP01002534.1:0-14353 GCA_018247895.1 Parnassius honrathi
GCATTATTTTGCACACCGTACATTGACAATTACGTCATCGGCCCAGGTCTCAAGTTAATTCGTACGAGTTGTAGTCTCTAATTATGCATATATCTACTGTATAATTGTAGAAATAACATGTAATATTCATTGTTGCAAAGGCAAATACTTTTGGTTTCTAGTGTAAATATTATGTGTATTTTTAAAGGACTATGTGTATAGAAATGACAAAATACTATTCCTACTAATTAACCATTAATCATAACGTTATTTAATTTTTCGAACACGATATCTTAACACAAAATCTTAATCAATAGTCCAAGCGAGTTAATACGCCGAGTTTTATTTTGACATCGCGCTAACTAATGGGGTCGTTTATTTTTATTGCCGGTTTATTTAAAGTCGCCTTGTGTTTTTGCTCGGAGGTGGGCTCAACGAAACTATTATTGCTTGCCGACACGACATCCGTCATCGCGCTAATATCTCTGCGTTTATCTATTTTAATGTAAAGTCGTTTTGACAAGTGGCCAACGGTCGATGCCAGTTCGTTACACACGGAGCTGTGTTAAATGTAATTATAGCATAATTTTGCACAACGCTTGATATATTAGAAAATATTCCACAACGTTTTCGAACGCATTGAAGAACTATTTAATGACTTCACTGTTTCAGTACTTCACGTTTTCACCTAGCTCAGGTCAAGCTTCGTTTTAATTGCTGTAACTATCATTCTATTTGTTTTACATTGTCGTCTACGTGGCAAAAATGCGAATAGCCTATGCTATTCGTACTTTAATCTTCAGTCATCAGGATAGCGATACGCAATTGGGGCACGGTGGTATTAAGCGTACAATGAAGGTGGGTCAGCCGCACAAGTAACGGTGAGCGGTAGTCGTACGCTTTAATATTGTTAACATTAGCTTGTTATACGTGATATTACCACGATTAGGTTAGTATACGTTGTGGAGCGGCTTTATTCACTAGCGCCGTTACACTAGACGTAATTGTGTGTTGCTTTCTAAACTTAAATAAAAATTAAAATGGAATTATTAAACAGTTTGCCTCAATTTGAGAATGTTATGTACACTTGCAATTGATATGCATATCAGAGAGTGTAAAAATGTGTAAGTTTTAGTGATAATATCGTATATGTATATTATCGGTGAGCTTGTTAAATAAAAAAACACACACTTTTTACGTGGTAGAGCCATGCTGCAGCTATATTAGTAATATAGTTGTAGTAAGAATGGGTCGGCTCGACCAGGGAAAGACCGCGCTCTCACGGAATA
The DNA here is from genome assembly GCA_018247895.1 of Parnassius honrathi. Taxonomy (NCBI): domain Eukaryota; kingdom Metazoa; phylum Arthropoda; class Insecta; order Lepidoptera; family Papilionidae; genus Parnassius; species Parnassius honrathi. The sequence continues at coordinate 1,269 of DWHP01002534.1, forward strand.
CCAGCGTGAAACAGCAGCTCAACACTGCTGTGTTCATGTGGTGAGGGCAGAGAACCGGAGACCCATTTTACTGGAAAGGAGGCATTCAATCTTAGTCTTCAAGGGTGACAATGCATCTACATTTTGATTCGTAGTCGAGGATAGATGTACCTAGATGTCTATGGGCCGCAGCAACTACTTACCATCAGGTGGACTGTGTGCTCATTTGTCACCCTTATCTCTTAAAAAACAACACACGATACTTCGTAAACGTGTCACAAGCACTGAAAAAACGCCGGCAGCGCCATTGTGTCTACAGCTCATGAAAAGAAATCATTTTTTTTTTCTTAGTATAACCGCCCAACAAAAAATCACGTGAGCGAAATAATATCTTAAAACATTAAACATTTTAAATATTATGTACGTTACTACAAAAGGCCTTTATCTGAGCGTAATTCTTTTAACTGCAGCTCGCAAAGGAAGCGCTTAATCTTTTAAATAACAGATGCGTTAAAAATTACAGCTGTCGCTTTTTATAGTTAGCAACACATAACACGGTTTCTGTTTTCTATGGTTAGCAACGGCAAAAAAGCTTTACGTTAGTAACAAGAGGAAGAATGCGCAAACCTTACTATGTTTTGATAATAATTGGACACCATATAGACCATCAAAAGCATCACCATATAAATCGTCTAATATACGCCCCTCGCTCTTTAAAATATATCTCGAAGTAAATGACATCTTAAAACTTCAGATTTATTCATAAACAATTTAAATTGAAAATGACAAAATTGTGATGATAATTTTTGGCGTCTAGTCTGTAGCGAGACCGGACGTAATGCCGCCATAGCGTTCCAAGCGAGTACACGAGAAGAATAATTTTGTTTTTTGCAAAGGCGGCGCAAATTAATAACGCCAAAACTGCACTCCGACTAGTGACAAGAGCAAAGAGGCGGCGCTTTTGTAGACGCTCTCGGAGGCCGGACGCGCGGCGCTCCCGGCCGGCACGCGCGTTTCGTACTTGATTTATCACTCCATTGTTGCAGAGCGACGACCCACCCTCGCCGGATAACACTAAACATTCAATTGCCGGAACGCTCCCGAAGCGATTTGTTCCCTTAAGATCGATCGGTTGACAGCTTCTCCATGCCACTTGCGTTTTATCGTATTCTTTAGTGGTTCAATTGGCTCTGGCTCGGATGTTTCGATGATCTTTGCTTCACTTGCTTCTTGCTGTGCATTTGTATCGGCACTGAATTTCAGTTAAAGTAGTTGTGGTGACTGCTTGTGAGAATCCGTCGGTTAAGTATTTTAAGAAGCGACAATAGGAATTGCCTGAAAATCTCATTTGCTTTCGATATATGGCTTTCCTGGATTGCATTTAAATCGTACGTAAAATGGCCAAACCGGCGTCAGAGAGCAGTGTCAAATGTGCTAGAGGTCTAATTGCCTGAACGCCAGTCTGCTTGCCAATATCTGACATACGTTCAATACACTATTGAAAAAGCAACATTTGTGATCCCACAAAATTCACATGCAATTTGTCAGTAATTATTTGTTGGCAACATTTTAAAATATTTTGGCTACGATCTCTGCTCTGTGCGACTGTTTAACCGCCGACTGTTTTCACTTCAATATTACTTTTGTACATTTTATTAAGCGTAGTAAGTTGTAAACCTAACAGTGATGGGCATGTGTTCAAAGCCAAATGCATTCTCACGTTTTTTGGGATGCAGGCAGGATATTTTAACAATTTTTCTTCTAATGATTAATCAATCGAAACCCTAAATCAATTATGTACTTTACACGGAGAAACTCAAAATGTATTTCTACTTGAATCTTTAAAAAGGAGGATTCTCTGGTATTGACCTGGTAATGTGTAATGTTACAACGATAAAAGAAAAAAGTTATTCTAAAATAAAATTTGGAATACGTTTATTATGTAATTTTATCGATTTGCGGTCATTTCATATTATTTATTTATCACCGTGATTGTTAAAATCTGTATGCAGAGATACGGCCTGTGAACGCTGTTAATGCAAAAATTCGAGGGAACCCTATTGGACGACACACACGATCAGTTCAACTGATCATTCCAACTGATCAGTTCAAACTAAGACTGTTCATATTTTTTTTAAATATCGGATTTTCGATATAACGATAAATAAACTTATCTATAAAACTCCAATATTGATATATTTATACCTATCGATATATCGAAAATCCGATATTTTAAAAAGTATCAACAGTCCTAGTTTGAACTGATCAGTTGGAATGATCAGTTGAACTGACCGTGTGTGTCGTCCATAAAAGTAAGGAATCAAATATTAACGCGTGAAATGAACGTACTGCCAATACCACAGGTCATGTCTTAAATCAGTTCCTGCAGCTTAAAACAATAGATCGATCAAAACACTTGCTCTTCGGATATGCTGGTGGAAGACATAAAACTACTCTTTACAAATGCAAAATATTTTATGATAAGAAAACTACAACAAGCAAAATTACGAAGCGTACGCTGACAGAAGCCTCGCAATGTGGGAAAATTTAAATTTGATTTAATTAAAATATAAATTTACTTTAAAGCAATCATCATCCTGCATCAATTCATAGTTTGGTCATAGTCTAACTACTACTAACAGTCGGTCACCAGGGCGAGACGCGGGATAGTTCCCGGTCCCAAGCGACCGTTAGTCGCTGGGGAACTATCCGCTGGAGCTGTCCTGTCACTCAAATAAATTACAAGGGTTCCCTACATGTGCGGTAAATAATTGGGTGTCCTATAACCTATTTTTATTATTTCAGAACACTAATTTTCTAATTAAGGTATGTAATTTGTTTAAACGTGAAATAAAATAAAATCAGTCGTTTTTTTTTATTACTTTCTTTTCTGACAACTCTGCTTTTCCGACAACATCAAACGCGATGAATGACTGTATATTCTTATTAGGCTGTGGTTTTATAGTGAGTATCAACGAGGCAAGGTTTATTTCTATAATAGAGAAACAAAGACCTTCAAGAGACTGTTATAGATCATATAGAGTAAAAGCTTCTCCTCGCAGGATTTTCAAGCAAGCTTCTCTGTTCACAAGGCACGAAATTCTCTAAACTGGTTAATAACAATGATCCTATATCCAATATCAAAGAGGCCTTCGTCCAGTCCATTTCTGAACCCGTTGAGGTTACAAGTTGCGGTCAGTACTTGAGGCACACGGCCTGCTCAAAACATTACTTCGTCATTGAGTCCGTATATTCGTAGCCGAGGTAAAAAAAAATTATGGCACAGTTGACGTATACAAATTGAATAAATTTGGCTTTGTACTTTGTACGTCGAAGGAACGCCTAATAAGTAATGACCTTTTTTGGCATTCCTTGAGTTTCAACGAGAGTTGTGTGGCGACACTATAACGCTTATTTTGGGTAATGACCTAAAAAAATATTTTTTTTCTTCCAAATCGAACATACAAAGTTTTCCAGATTCAATCAATTGCCTCATTCGCTTGCCTTCTAAATAAATACTGACTTCGCGTAGTAAATAAAATAATACTTTTTCACCTTAGGTTGACAGTACGTGTATTATTTATTGATCAAATTACGAAATCACAGGAGGTAATGCAACTTTGATCTACCTATTACTAGTATACTACTGGTATGGCTAGGTATTCAAATCTGTGTTAGGGTAGTATGTTTGTCTGTGACGTCAAAGGCAGCGAAGGAAGGCGCGCCATATGTTCTGGTGCTCCTTATAATACCTGGGGACATGGGGAGAAGTAGTCATTGAGGAGGGGCCGCTATGGGCCGGCTGGCGCTGTTAGGGTGACGGATGTGTTCAAAAGCGTTCCCATGGCCCCGCCGCGCCGCACCGGTCGGTGCGGGTCTGACATAACTCGTCCTTGCCCCCGCGGGACGGGTGTGCGAAGGCATTTCCCTATGTTAAAAAAAGCTACTCTGTCATCCCTTTAATGGCTGATAAAAATGTCAAAAAACTGAAAATCATCTTTTACGACTTCTGACAACTCAACAAATACATCAGAATGGCTTAGATTTCGCCGATGGTGAAAATGTAATTTTACGCTTACCTAATGTGACCAACGCATAAATATATTTCTTGGAAAGAAACTGGAACGATATCCAGCGTTATATTTAGTTTTATATACTCGTAATGTCAAACAACTCGCTTATTGCCATGTAATAATTGAACTAATAAACTCTTATGTGAGTTATAAATTCATGTTCAGCTAAATAATAGGTTCTTATTAATATCGAGCGGCATGTGGCTCGAACAGCTGCCTACTTACAATGTAAGTGGACGAGTTATCAGATCAAAGTCGCACGCGCGTACCACAATATTGAATTTATGCAAGTTGCAACCTAATATTTATCATAAGTCCCGCCACGGGATTAGAAACGAATTATTCAAGACATTTGTATAACACGTGTATGTACGCGTAAGAAAATGCATACTTATTTATTTGTTTTATTTAAATTAAAGTTAATCGTTTTTTATTTAATTGTTACAGGCGAGCCCAGAAAACAGTAGAAATGCTTCACCAAGATATCATGATGCATCGATGGACGATGTAAGCATTATTTGTGTTAATTTACTAATATTATAGGTGTATGGCATGTTTGCCACATATTAGTTATCAATATAACATAATTGCTCAACCCTAAACTAAAATGGGTGATTTTCGAAACTAAAAAGCTCTTATTGTCACACTGTGTCCAAATATCCGAGCTAGACAACCGAGTGAGAATAATAGTTTACCACCGGCGATTTTTCCGGACCGATACGACCTAGGGACCTTCAAGAAAAGAGCTTACTCCTTTCTAAAGTTCCGGCAACGCGTCTGCAATTCCCCTGGTGTTGCGGATCATGGGCGGCGGTAGTCACGAGCCGCATGTTCGTTTGCCCACTCTTCTATAAAATAAAAAATAAATAAAAAAATAGACTCAGAAATTACATTGGACGTTGATTCTGCATCTGTTCGCTATCCAGTCGCGTCGGATTGCCGTGACTATATCTGACTATGAGAGTGAAGGGATAGAGATAGAAAGTGCACTGTGGTTCCGCACACTTGTACACTATAATGCAGTCCTACGCAGATCTAGTCTCCGCTAGACTCGTCGCGTGACCGAAATTTGTTTATTACATCATAATATTTTCTGTTATTTTTATGTTCAGTAAAATTGTTTGATAAATTGTTCATAAGGGTTCCTAGTTCTTAAAATAAATAATTTATGAAAAACAAAACAAAGCAACAGTGGTAGATATAAATTGTATCCGTATTTACTAATATTTACTAATCGCTTTATTTATTGGGTCATTAGTTTGAAGAGGCATGTTCAATATTTTTAATAATAATCGTCGTTATTGACCATAGGTCTCACTCAAAGTTTACCACTTAGCATGCCACTTTATCAACTGCATCCATCGAATCCCTTTATGCTTCATCAGATCGTCATGGGTTAGCTTCTTACATTGTACTCCGTTATGTTCCATTGTGCTATTTTTTATGTTAATACGAAAACCTTATTTTTAGGCATCGGATGCTGGCTCTCTGTTCCGGGTGACGGGCACGGGCGGCGCGGGGAAGAACGAGCTGGTGGCGCGAGGTGGAAGCGGAGGCGCTTTAGCGCTGTCTCGCGCGCCCGTCGGTGGCAGCGCGAGCCCCGCGCCCGCGCCGTTACCGCAGCCGGCGCCGTCCCCCGCGCCTGCAGCGCTGCCGCCGCCCGCTCTACCCCCGCCGCCCTTCCGCGCGGACACACCACATCAGCCCAACGGCGCGCACATCCCTGCGCTCGACGGCCACGCCGCCACACAAATACCCTCGCGACCTGTCGGCGCCGCGGGTCCTGACACCCCCGAGCGGCCCGCCAGCAACAACAAACTGCAGCCGGGCGCCCGCGCTGCCGCCGACAGTCCCACGCCGGCCCCACCGGCGCCTCCTGCGCCTTCCCCGCTCTTCCCCTCGCACACAGCCTACCAGGCGCACGCGACCACCGCGCTGCCCGACTACCGGCACACGAACCATGAGACGCGGACGGAGGCGAGCGATCCGGGCGCTGCGCCGCTGGACCTGCACGCGCATCACGCGCCGCGGCCGCACGCGCCTCTTTCACCCTCCCCGCACCCTAGTCTCCCCGGCCGCGTACCGCCGCAATCACACCCTGTCATGCCTGGACACGATGTTCGGAACGCCCCACCCGCCTCGCAACCGCATCCTTCCATTCCTACCTCGTATCCGAACCGCATCGGCAGTATGCCCCAAACCGCGCCGCTGTCCGCTCCCTCCTCTAACTCTACCTGTCTTCCGAATCAAAACGTACCCGGCCGGCCTCACTCACCGAATGCCCCGACTTCGCGTCCATACGCCATTCCGGCTATCGGGTCTAGTCACGTAAACTCCAGTCTAAGCTCCAGTGTTCACAGTCATTCGATACCTTATCAAAGTCAAACTGGTTTACAGAAACATTCAGTTCAATCGGTTTATGCGAATCGACCCTCGCATCTGTCGACGTTTAGCGTATCTAATCATATTGCCTCCAATCACATACAATCTTCTACAGCTAACCAACAGATGCCTACGCATTTCAGCCATTCAATCAACAGTCATTCCATTATAAGTCATCAAAACAATATTCCTATGAGCAATTCCAATCCGTTAGCGACTTCCACTGCGAATCATACCAGCTCACCACTCTCTCTGGCTACCACCACAGCCAGTTCAGTATCGAGTTACATGGGCTTGAAACACCCGGGTCTCAATTTAACGCCTCACTCAACGTCGCTTGGGCCACCAGTCTCAATGATGCAGTCCGTGAATCACGTGGATGTTCCAACGACGACTAGCACGCCAACAACAGTGGCTACCTCGAGTAGTAACAATCATCCATTGGCGCAACCGATTATTGATTCAAGGTCAACGGCAGTATCGTCAAGTGAACTACCGTCGAGAAGCGAAGGCCCAATCATCAGCAGTTCACTCGCATCCAATGGCTTCCCACCACCGGCTGTTTACTCTGGGAGCTCATACCCGCCACTCTACGCGCCTTACGCTACCACATTACAACATAGTCCCTATTTACCACCTGCAGCTGCATCACCTAGAAACACTACCGACACGGTGAGAAACTTTCGAAATTTAAGTTATAATATGTTTTTAAATTATTTATTTTTAAAAACGTATTATAACTTAAATGTTTATTTTTAAAAACGGATTTATTAATTTAACTAAATTAGTTATCTTAAATTAGTTAAATTGATAAATACTGATTTAAATATACTGCTATTTATGTATACATACTGCTAATATATTATTAATCTTATAATGGACTAGTTAGGGTATTTTTAAATATAATTAAAGGAAAACCCTTGCCTTAGGCATTTAATTTATTTTAGAATTTAATACATTGAAACCGGGTTAATTGAGATCTCAAGGGACCAAGGATTTTGTACCATTTAAAGATGTTTTCATTTATCCAGTTTTCAATTAGACAGGTTTAAAACTGTCAGAAAAATTATCAATATGGAGCTTACTTGCAAATTTTTGAGCATTTCTTTTTAATCGTTGATCAATCAATCGTAATAATAAGACAATACAATTTCTGTGGACCGCTTATTGAATTTTTTTTATTGTGTACCTGCTATATCCATGTCGAGAGACATTTTTCAAGTTCAGGATACTCTGCTGATATGTTTTCTTTTTCCATCAATACACTGAGACCGAATTTTCTCGTTGTTTTGAATAACTCTACACCGGGTTAACTTTGGTATCTTATACTCCGAACACAGTTGATCACGCGACTTTCCACAATTATAATCTGATAGATGCTCTAAATTTTCGGATGCATTAATGTCTTATATTTACGTTTGAACATTTTGTGAACTTTCATTCTCTTGTTTGTAGGTCAAAATTTGAGATAGTACTAACAAACAAAGCACGTGCGAAAGAAATTCAAATGTTTGTAAACAATCGTGTCGAAACCTGTATCAACCTGATAAATTGTCTCACTTATAAAGGGAATTGAGCTCCAGAGTCCCAATTATAGAGGTAAACATCGAAAAAATCCTAGAAATCAGATCTCATTTAACCAGGTTCGAAAAGTCCCATTAACAGAGGTAATACGATGAAAAAGTGCCGGGACATCATTGTAGTTCTCAATAATAGAGGTTTCTCACTTACACAGGTCTCACTTAACCAGTTTTCACTGTATTAGAATTTTAATAAACAAGCTAATGCAGTCTCCATATGGTAAGTGTCTATTGTTGTCTAAAAACACCTGCAACTAATTTCAAACAAAGCATCTTTGCATAGAACTAAGGTGGAATCTCTGAAAACTTTCAAATCTACGAATACGAGTATGCGCTCTGTTACCGACTGAACTTGAACAATAAGAATGGATTGTGTATTCCGCTGCTTTGCGGCAGAAATAATTAATAGGGTAATAATACTCAAAATTTGTAGTAGTATGGTTCAAGTATTACTTATACTTTTTCTATTTGACAGACATCTTATAAAAAATCTTCCCATTACAGAGAACAAGTCTTTCAGCGTCTCCACTGGTGGCGCCGAAGACCCCAAAGGGCGTGCGACCGCACACGCCGGGCTCGCTGGGTGCGGCTGGAGCTCACGCACCGCTGTCCTACTCACCGCGCGGTCACAGCCCCGGGAGGGAGCGAGAGAGCTATAGGTGCGTAATCTTGTACTGCTGTAATAGCTATACATCTATATCTATACCTATAAATAAAATTGAAGTGCCTGTCTGTAATAATAACGAAATAACGGTATTTTATTGAGCTGAGGGGACAATTTGCATACCATAAAGACACGAATAATTACCATTTTCAAAACTTTTGTCTCTTTCTGTCTGTCTGATCGGGCTTATCTTCGAAATGGTTTAACCAATTGTAAGGAAACTTCACGTAAAAAAAAAACGAGTGCAACGCCTGGGGTGATCTGGCCTATTTTATATACATACTATTTTATATAAACTTAGGAGACAATTTTTTTTAATAATCGAAGAATTGGTAAATTAAAATTTATCTTAAATTTTAGTAACGCCGTATTAATATTTCCTACCCATCACATTACAACCATCCACACGAAAATGGCGTAGGTACGTAATGGACGTCGGTTATAAATAAATAACCATAGAGTAATTGATTTTTTTATTACACTAGAGGATAGAAAATTTCATATTGAGCCTATAATGCCAAACTTCTTCATAGAAAAATGGTCTCTAACTATAAGTATTTATGGGTTAAAGTGGTGTGGTAGCGGTTTCGATCACTAGGTATTTGACGGAATATCGCCGCGACCGAATTCGGTCGCTTGGTAGCTAAGAGGTTAAAGATTGTTCGTGGATGGAGGTAGTCACATACAATTAAGTAATCCGCATGTTCGTTTGTAAGGGAGATCTCATATAAAAAAAACAATATCCAGATGGTTGGTGTGAGGAATTTTGCCATCATTAACACAAGTCTTCCCTTGTCTTTTCTCATCTTTAGTCTCTTAATCTTCAAACAAGTGATGGTGAATCTGTACTGTCTGAGCAAGATTATGTTGCTTTTCCTAATGTATTCTCTAGGACAGACTTGCAGTTATTTATTTGATTAATTTTTAAAAGAGAACACTAGTAAGGCTATTAACTTTTTTATACTGTTACTTGTGTAAATAGTGGTTCACTACAGTAATATAGCAGATTCAAATATACAACTTTTTGAGTTTGCAGGCACACCACACAGGCCGTTATGTGTTTTATATTATTAAAAAGTACTTAACTACACCTATTTGGTGCAGTAACTGCTATTTCCCAACAGAATGACTGGTAGCTTGTTTGTCACTTATTAACCAAAAAACTTACCTTTGGAGACTTTCTTACATGCATTTTGGACCAATGAATGCATTGGTAGATTTATGTGATTATTTCCAGCAGCAACATCAGCAGTTTGTCACGAAGTACGCCAGCGTCTGCGGCGAGTGCGTCAGTATCAGCGTCAACGCTGACAGCACCGCTTGCTGCTCCGCTCGCCGCTCCTTTAGCAGCACCGCTCGCCAATTCGCTCCCGCTCGCCGCTCCGCTCGCTGCCCCGCTCGCTGCCCCACTCGCCGCTCCACTCGCTGCACCATTATCCACACCGTTGGCAGCTCCACTCACGGTCAATAAAATTAATTAAAATATTTACTTAACAGTCCTACCAATTTCGACTATGTTGAAAGACTTACATCAATAATTCATGGCGAATTGATCCTATATGGATAAGTATAATCCAATTAGAGGACCCTTTGTACTAGATAAGAGGAATTTCATACTAGTCCTCAGGGATGACAAGGCCATCTTCATTTTTATTTGTTAGATGTCTGTGGGCCACAACATCCCTTTACCATCATGTGGACTGTGAGCGCGTTTGTCACTCATACTATATAAAAGAAGTGAATAAGTCATTCCTTATTGTCCCCTTACCATCATGTGGACTGTGAGCGCGTTTGTCACCCTCATATTATATAAAAGAAGTGAATAAGTCATTCCTAATTGATACATAATAATGTTAGAGTTAAATCATATGTTTGCTGTATTTAGAACTCAACATTATTCCATTTTTATAGCAGCATAAAAAAACCTGCTTTTATCAGTACAATATATGGTAATTGAAATTGACCCCCACTTCAAATTTTTAAGACCGATATGTAATATATCCTAGAAATATTTACTAGAAAATGCCAAAACAAAAACTGGTGATGGCGAGCTTCGTCATCATATTTAATTGGTGTATACTTGCAGTCATCCCTGGGCGGGCTGGGCAGTGGATTGAGCAGCGGACTGAGCAGCGGTCTTGGAGCAGGGCTCACCGCACCGTTGGCTGCGCCCACGCCTACGCCGGCCGCGCCGCCCGCGCATCTCACGCACTCACTCGCGCCCGTGCCCACTGTGCCCAGCATTAGCTCCAGTGCCAAGCCACCCGCGCACTGGGGGGTAACGTGAGTATACGCAAGCGATGACTTGCCTTTATTCACTTTTCTTTATTCTCTGTATCTACTTTCTACTTCTTATTTTATCAGTTACTCTATGTAAATAGTTCAGGAAGTAATAAAAGATAGTTACAGGGTGATCACTACCAAGCTATTTCTAATTGGTCTTGTGTTGTTAATTGTAAACACGATTGTAAGCTTTTATTTGAAAAAAAAAAGTCCCGCTAGGTTTCTTGCTGGTTCTTCCCAGGATACAGGTTTTTTTTTGCGAACCTGTGGTAAATGAAAAAAGTGACTTAATGAGTATTGTTTATAATCTACATTGAATATAAAGTTTCTGTTTCTGTTACATTATATTTAAAACAGAAATTGAATATGGCAAGTTCATATTAATTTTTTCTTACTATTTAAGACTAATGGTATTTATATACTGTAGCGTCTCCAGCGTGAACAACCCAGATGTTTACAATATACTTTTATGAAACATATAAATCGTAAAACATATTATGTCAAACTGATAACAATTACCAAATAATCAATAGTATGAAGAAAATCTTCATAAAAGTCTCTGCTTTGCTTAAACTAATGTGGCGGTATTGAGTCGAGAAATATGTTTATATTTTCAATGCTTGGACTTATATTCGAAAAATTAAGAGCAAAGAGAAGAAAAAACGTCTGTAAAATACCAAGTCTGAGAAAACTGTTGTCAAGCATTATTATCATGATGGATGATTTAGGATTGTACATCCGGTCACATGCTTACTACATAATATAAGCCTGTCACAAGGAATGCTAAAAGGCTTAATACTGAACTACCTGCAGCCATCGACTTCTTGCATGTCTTTTCAGGTTGTCACTCTGTCTAGTGTGGGACATCACTGCACTTCACGGCGGTACGAGGCTGCTACTCTAGAACTTTTATTCCCCACCAGTTTTCAGTTCGTCATGCTATATGGCCAGTCCATTGCCATTTATTATCTATATTAAATAATATTGTTCTTTTCTTAGACATTCAGTACTATTTATTATATCTAAAGTGCAAGGGACGTCTATAAAACGATACAATGCTCTAATGGAAATATTTTATTATTCCAGCAGGCCAACCACAGCGGACCGCACAGCTTTTCCACCAGCACCGCCGTTATTCGGAGCACCGCTTGCGCCGCCAAATCCTAATCCGTTTTCTGCTGAATCACTTTTTCAGTCCAGTAAGTACTTTTATTATTACCAGCAAAATCTTATTGTATCCATTATATTTTATTTATGTTTTTACATTTGGAAACAACTCCGTTTTTTACATTTTACACTTTACCCTTTCGTCATTAAAGTTAGTTTAATTTTAAACATTGATAAATATCAGTGCCGTCTGTTATTTACGGTATGAAGTTCATTTGTGATATTTGATTCATATTATTGGTTCCATTTAGTATTGATTGGAACCATAAAATAAATGATGATTTTATTTTTACGTTCTAGTAGACTGCAAAATTTCATAAATGAAGTTCTATAACGATTTCTTATATTTACGCGAATACTGCACATGGAATAAAATAAAATTTACTAATTCCACCGCAATTTATTTTAACCTTTTGTGTGAGTTTTTATACGCATCTTTGATGAAAAATCCATAAAAACCCGCGTAAAAGAACATATGAACAGCTGATATGAAGAACCGAGGTTTCAGGTAGTCTGAAGTATGCCAACATGTTTAGTATTGTTTCAACTGATAGACCACCAATTCTCGCAAAAGAACTGTGAATCCCACCAATGACGACTTTCGAGGCTATTGAAATTAAAAAAAGACATCCCGATTTCAATAGAGAACATGTATGGGATCCCATACATACTAAAATTAAATTTAAAATTTCACGAAATGACAGACTACTATAAGATATGATTAATATACAACCTGGATACGACAAATATATAAAAGTCTCTTTGATCAAACTGTAAGGAAATGAGAATTTTGCAACACTTGCAGGTAGACCAGTTTAAATCGATTTACGTATACACTGGTTATTGAAATAAAAACCATATCCATTTTATTATTTTTCATAAACGTATTTAAATTATTACACTTTTAAAATGAAATAACGAAAAATCAAATAAATAAACTTTCGTATTTTTAAATAA
>DWHP01002535.1:0-14350 GCA_018247895.1 Parnassius honrathi
TGGCGTACCTTGGGGGAGGCCTATGTTCAGCAGTGGACTTGTGAAGGGCTGTAATGATGATGATGATGATGATCTTACTCCTCAGAGTCGTCGTATCCATGGTATTCTATGTTCGAATTGGTTCGTGATATTTTTTGGTGGACTACAGTAGCTACTTACAATCAAGCTGACTGTCAGTTTGTCACACCTATTGCTTTAGTTTTGTATTAAAAAAGAATAATTTAAACAATTAAAATTGAGTATCATATGTAGGCTACTTAGAGTAATGCCATTAGGAGGACCACCATACCATTACACCCTATAAAGGTCAACGTCTAATCAGCGGTCTCCCCCATGATTGTCTTATTAGGAGGACATCAGCCAAGAAACGATATTTTACTTCGTAAGCCAGTCATTTGTGTTCCAGGCATTTGTTGTAGAAACATGTACATTTTAGACATATATTTTGTATTTGTATTTATTATTAGTAAAAAGAGTATACGAAATATTTATTGCACAGGATAATCAATATATTAAAACCATTTTTAGTTGTAAACTTATAAAAATTTGTAGAAAGCAGTCACTATAATGAAAATAAAGGCGGTCGAGAACAGTAAAAATATTTATAAAGGAAAAGTTCAAATGAAGACAAAAGTTATAGCAACCTGCAATAAAAATACTACAATATACGTACGTATTTATGAATAAATATGTTTATTCAGTAGCCTGCATGCTCTCATATCCGTAAAAGACTTCAGCTTCATTTTCCGTGTAATAAATAGATTAAGAGTGTGGTCAGAGAGTATTTGGTTTTCCTCTGCAACGGGTTTTGCAGAACTTAGCTACTACCGCATGGACGATTTCCAGGAGTTTGTCATTAATATCGTTTACTGTATCGAAGTTTTTAGTCAATGGAAACGATTTTCTAATTTGAACTGAAAGTTTTCGGATCTTTGGAGCGAGGGGCTTTCTGAGGGAGCGTTGATTTCATTAGACACGACTTCTCTTAAGTAAAAGTTCATCGTGCTTCTTACCGTTTCACAAACAGTTTTCAACCTCGTGATTACTGAGACACCACTGAACAGTTGCTGTCTGGTCACCATGATGGAGTCAATCTCATTTTGTCGAACCATCGGGGCTAGACTAGCTCTGTGCTCTGTGGTGGCCGCTTCTGGCAGAAAAAGTTCATCATGAAGTGTCCTTCATTCTTCACGTGAAGACGTAAAATCGTGGGTCAGCTGCTAAAATCTTAGGTTTCGTAGCCATATTTTAAATATCCCTATCTTCAGCTCACCATTTTTCTTGTACCCAGTACACGTTAATAAGCTCTAATGCATGAATGTTAAATGTCACTAAGAAAATTAATTTGACACTCGATAAGCTTGCCTTATGTTCAAGACGCGGTTTCTGTGCATCATTATTCTAAAATCATTAACTAATTACGTAGTTTCACTACACTAAAATCGCCTAGCATGTAACCTACTTAAAGGTGCACACGACGGAGCCGCGCGACACGAGGCGCCGAGTCAGCAGGCGCCGACAATCCGACGCCCGTTGCAAGTTAGCATCGAATTGCGCCATTCTTAGGTCACACTTCGACCAAGTTAATCACTTTAGTTTTAGTTATAAAAGTATTGTAATTTTTCTTTAATAAATTTATATTTTAAGAATTGTTTTTTTTTAAGTCCTGCTGCTGCAGCTAACGTAATTTACTATATTAAATGATGGCACCATTTATGTGAAAGATTATATTATATATTAACATTACTTGGATTGAGTGATTACTGGTGGTGAAAGTGCAAAATTAGATTTATGGTAAAATTGTATATTATTTCTATCAAAAAATTGCCGCGCCAGCAAACAAACGAAATAATTTAAGGACAAAATACAAAATACGGTAAGTAAATATTGGTTGTATAAGTTAGAATATGAACGTAAATAAGTTAGGGAATCATTGTGATTCACAGTGATCATTATTCAACTGAAAAGAACGGTATAGGCTAAAACTAATGTCTCAAAATTTTGTCTTCATTCAATACTGCTCCGATCGCGACTCTCAGCGACTTTAAATAGCCCTTTCTCTCCGAAACATCCAGAATGTTTATATTTGGTTTCTCATGTTAGAGAAAAAGGCGTTATATTTATATTAAGTACCTGATGGTAGATAACAAAATAATATTCCTTCCTGCAGAGTTAACAACACATCACTGTTAAGGATAATAGAAGCATCCGATTCCGTCGCAAGGTATGGCCGAAAAATATCAAGGATATAACCACTACACAAGCATCACACATAAATGTTCTGATCGTTGAGCTCAGTGATGCCGGAGTTGCCTGCAAAATTGAAGGTCTTTTAGTTAATAATATAAGCTATGCCGATGACGTGGTTTTGCTGAGCCCTTCGATCAGGGCCCTCGAAATGCTAGTGGGCATCTGTGAAAGATACGCGGCGGCTCATGGTCTCAGATATAATTCAAAAAAGAGCGGACTGCTCATATTTAAGGCTGGCAATAGTAGTTACACTGAGTACAGTCACCAAGTTTGGATATCCGGTACACTTTGTCGTCGAGGATCTCTCTGAAAATTTAGATATTGAACGGAAACGTAGAGCGTTGGTAGTGAGGTGTAATATGCTTGCCCCGTAAGCTAGGTGTACGAATGAAGTTAAGACTATTCAAAGCTTATTGTCAAACATTCTACACCTGTAGCCTGTGGACGAAGTGTACCCGCCGAACTTCCAACGCACTACGTGTTCAGTACAACAAAGGATTCGGGTTATTGTTTCTTTTTTAAAAAAAATTTCTTTCTTATGTACAAACGGGAAAGGCGATTTATTACACGCATTTTTTCTATAAAACATTTCTCAGAACACAAATATCAAAACAACTTGTTTTTCCTTCAGATTTCTTGATTCCGTTTAGATTTTCATAAAACCTGTAGGCTATTTACTATTAAAAATTGGTATTTTACTTGCGTAATACCATGAAGATTCATCAAAACTTCCTGTAGGCCCAAAAACAGTATTGTCTCCCTAACATCGCTACCAAATGAGATGACCAGAATGTACCCCAAGCTGTGCAAAAATAAGACTATTGCTATTAGATTAAATAAAATAAAAAAAAATATTTTGGTTAGCTATTAACATTTCATAGCAGCTGTTGAAAAATAATCAAGTTTAAAAGTATTTAAAGTGATTTCGTGTCTTTGACGATACTCTACAGCGCGTTTAATCTGGCCATATAATATTTAAAAAGATCAGAGTAGGGATAAAACAATAGCTAAACTCATAAAAATACTTTATTTATATGTTATCGTTACGCACCACAGTTGGTGGCACTAGCGCCATCTAGTATCAAGTATCAGAAATGGGAGTGTCAAGATATGTCTAGAAATCGCCAACAGTGCCACCTAGTGCCGAATAAAAGAATTAAGCTTTCTAGAAAAGACCACACTCGAACCTTCTACACTTAGTCGGTCGGGACCTCTATTAGCTGGAACATTCTGGATGTCTCGGCGGGAAAGGGTTATTTAAAGCCGCTGAGAGACGCGATAGGAGCAGTATTGAATTGGTAATACAACCGAAGCTTCGGAGCGAAATAAAGTGAATTAAAGTGATCAGTGTGATTAATTTTGTCTTTGTTAAATTAGTGTTCTTTAAGTTTTAATTGGTGTTCGATAATTAATGTGGTAATTCAATTATTGTCACAAACTTTAAGCTCACATTATGAATAAAAAAAAGCCTTCAATCAATGAATTAGTACATAAATTAATGAATTAATAGATCAAAATACGCTAAAGGATAGGATTTTATTTATTTGTTTAATACAGCAAAAGCTTAAACATGTAGCGTTACATTATAGGATAAGGTTATTTTGCTTTAGTACTTGCAACACTGAATCCGTCCATCAAGCATCAAAACAGTCAAAGCGTCACTCGTTATATGATAAATATGTACGCTTTTCCTTCGTAGGTTTAGGTTTAAAGACGTTTATTCTCATAAAGAGATTATATACGCCACTTACATGAGAACATAGGTAAAAGTGAACCTAAATAACAAAATTTGTTGTCGTACCTACGTTTTAGCAAAATAAATAACATCAAAAACAGCTATCGACGGTAAAAATCTATATATCGACGGTAATAAAAGAAAAGTTAAATTCTGATAATCACTATCACCTTAGCACCACAATATACAACGACCGGGAACACACCAGTCCAACGCACTCAGATAGATATGTTTGTAATTATATGATTTGCTAGTCGCTTTTTGAACACATTGAACGAGTCTACATTTCGTATTTGTGTTTTATCGTATTTTACTTTTATTTAATAAGTGCCGTAGCCCCACGCGAGTGCTCCACTAATTATAAACGGTGTAATACATAAGTTAATTATTTTCTGTCTAATATACTTCGATCAGTAATAGTTAATATAATAATTTCAAAGACTGGAAAAAACTGCTGTCCTTGTTTTTTTAGCTAAACCGGTTAGGAAACATCCTAATCATCATGCATATGCATTAACCTACAAAACACTCATGAATTGGAACTTAATTAATATCTACATTGTGTATGTAATAATGATAAAAACCGACTACCAAAATCAACTTTTTCAATCTTCATAACTTTTATCCACTACGGCGTAGCCACATGCAGTTTTGTAATTCTTTATATAGAAGATCTGTACTTTCAAACGACATAGATTTCATCTCTGTGCAGTCTGGGGCGCAGGTTCGTACAAGTTTTGGCCATCTCCTTTAAACAACAGAACCGACTAATATAGCACACCATAACTAAATGAAGTTGTGGTTTTTAAGTTTTAGGAGTGTATAAAAAATTGGGGGTGCTGAAAAATAATTAATTTTTAAAGGAGGCGGTAACAGAAATAAGTTTGATATTCTCTGATTTAAATATATGTCTGTGAATCGGACGTAGTTTTGATCAGAGACCTGAAACCAATATAAATATTATTTTAAAAATCCAGAGTAGACAAATAAATTATTTGTGTTTTGAGTGAGTTCGTTTGATTTGTTATAATAAGTTGTGTAATCTGCATTATAAGTGTTACACACAGGGAGGAGTGTACCACATAAGCGTGGACCCGTTAGAAGCGGACATAAGAGAGTTGCTGGCGCTGGAGGCGAGGAGAGAAGCGCGGGCGGCGCGCTCGCTGCCGAACCTGCGCGCCAGCCGCGAGAGCCTTCTGCCGGCGCCGCACAGCGCGCACGTGGCGCTGGTGGCGCACGCGCAGCACGCGCAGCATGTGGCGCCGGCAGCGCTCGCCCCTCCCACCGCGCCCGACCCCGCCTCCTGAGAGTTCCGCCCCGCGCGCCGCCCCCCGCTGCCGCTTTTGCTGTATACCGACGACACCGTCTACTAGCGACATCAACCTTCCATTCCAATTCGATCCCTAGTTAATACAATTACACCGTGACTAACGGACTCATATGCGGATGTTTTGGAACTGATTAGACCGGAGGAGACGATCGTCGAAATTTCAGAAGTGAACTGTTTCGTTACATCTAAGCATTATTAAGTCGAGATTGGCGAAATCGCGACATTTTACTATTTTTTGCCTTTGAATCGAAGCCTCAGGGTTTTGGCCTTATTAATGGCCAGTTTAGCTAATGGTTTCGTTTGCTAAAATGAAGGTCGTTTGACAGTAGGCTAATAATAACGATAAACCACAGTCTTAATTTAGTTATGCGATAAGTAATGTTTTCTCTACAGGGTCGCTGACATAACTCAATTGTTTGTAAAGCAATCAGAGGTGAGTAAAATATCTGTTAATAACTACCTACTTAAGATTTTGTTATTCTTGAATTAGTTTGATTTGACCAACGAAATATGTTTATTGTACTTGAGGTTGTTGTACTTGACTACGTGAATCAATTCAAAGATTTTGTTATTAAATCTAAGATCGCCTAACGTCATTTATGCCAATTTGTATTATCTAGTAAAGTGCAAAATGGGGACAACATAGTGGATCATAGTACACGCTAGGTCCTTAATATATCTAGCCTTAAGAGCTCTTGTCAGTATTATTTTTTTAATATTTTTCGTATTTATCTTTGGCTTTTATCATCAATATTTTGGAATCTGATAGTAAAACATGTTCTGTACTAATTTAAAGTCGCAGGTATGTATTATTCATATATTTGTTCAATAATACTCTACTTTTATCACCTTCATTTAAAGGGTTACAATGATCGGACTTAATGTATTTTGGAGTTCTCTATCTAACACATTTCTAAAATAATGAAGAAATTAAAATAGGAGCGATAAAGATATTGGACGGCCGTTGTGGAAATAAGAACTAAGTAACATAATGTGTTATAAATAGCATTCTTGCTGAATTTGTATTATTTTTTATAATAATTTATTTGAATAATAACTACTACTGTGTTTTTGTCAAAAAGTGAATGAATCATTCATTATTTAAAATGGAAAATATAACTACACTTTAAATATGAAAATCAAATTACGTCCTATGTTTAATGTTTGGCTTTAGTTAGGATTTTGTTTTCGCTCCATGATTTAGCAGACCGGCGCTGACCAGTGACCACTGAATCGCGTACCCAAGCTCACCCTCGTTTTGTTGTTGGAAGTAGTTTCGCAAAAACGGCTCAGAAATAATCCTCGTTTGTCAGAATTTGCGTAATTTATTTAAAATTCATTATTTTAATTCAATCAAAAACAGTTAAGCACGCCTCGCATGATCGTGCTAATCGCACGATAATACATTACGAGATTTTTCGCGGTGGGTGTGGTGTGCTCTGTTAGTGAACACGAATGTGGAGCATCAATTAGAGCATAAGTTTATTGCCGTTTTCATCATTTTTCTGTCAAATTTAGCGACTAGTAATGTTTAATATATGCGACTTTGATGGTCGATTCTAATTGATTTTTGAAATAGAGAGTTAATCATTTGCATGAACCGTAGGTTTAGTGAATACTATCAAAATATTTTAACCCCCGGCCACATACCCGTCAAGTGGCATAGGAAGTAGCGAGGAAAGGAGGCAGAGACACGGTTTGGCCACAATACTCGTCATGCCGCACGTCATGCTCATCACTACTTGTTTTGTTGGTTTTTTGGGCGCGAGACAAGGGACTGGCAACATGAGTGCGAGTAGCTCACACTCGCGCAACCCGCGCAAACGCAGTCCGAATCGAGCGCTCTTTACGGAAGCATGTCACGTGTCATTTAAAATCATAAATAGTGTATCTATTATCATAATTCAGTCATATTATCACATGAGTAAATAATTTACAAAGAAAAAGCTATCTCGCCGATGACAACGTATATTTCTTTTTATGACATTTATATAATTAACTATAATAAATATGCATGACTCGCACGCTGCAACCGTTTCAACATCCATTGTATTGCAAACGACAACAACCTACCTAGTGCGGAGCATTGCTTTATTTTTATTATTTATTTAACTGGCTTTACGGCTCTGGGTTCTAGCCCCTGTGAGCCTATAATTTCGTAATATGCTCATCCGTCACATTGCGAAATTTTCCTTAGATTTTGACGGCAGCTCAACCCAGCGGACAGTTGATGACGACAACCCCTTAAGTTAATAAAGCGCCCAAGCGATAAAAATAACTTGAGGTTTATATCAATAGCAATGCACTTGTTTCGTCATTTTCTCTAATAGTTCACACGTGCAGACACCTAATTCACAAAATCGCATCACTTTTGCGAATCAAAATCCACTTCAAACCATTATTCAAGCGACGAAACAGGAGCGACAATCCGTCGTTGTCGCCAAAAATCCCGGCGCATTGTAATTAATTGCGCGAGTAGAGCAGTGTGTGGACAGAGAGGGCAAATCGCGGCAGCGCGAGGAGCAGAGCGATGAGCAGCACGAGGAGTATGGCGTGGCCGAGCAATAAAACGTATTTCAAAAGTTAAGAAAAAATGGATTAAGGCGACAGAAAATAAAGATTGGTTCACAACAACGAAAGAATCAAAATAGGTAAACGAATAAAACGATAGACGAACGAATTACACAAATAGATATTTGAATTATAGAGCTAAAATGGTATACAGGGCGCAGCGTGTTTGTAATGGTTTAGTGTAGAAAGAGGTCGCTCATTATTAAATAGCACTTGTGACGTAACAGCAGGTAGAAAAATGTGGCGCGCTTAGTTTTCGTACAGATACTTCTTAAGATCTTTTTCCGTAGATCCAACACACAAAAACGTACTTCTAAGAGTGAAGTATTAATCGCTATTCAGTGATAGTGGCCTTTTTTCTATTTGTTTGTAAATTTTTAACTTTTTATAGACAGTGAATTTTGATGAAATTTGTTTTTATTTTACTATATGAAACTATTAGCGCTAAAGATTATTTTGGCAAATATCACAAGTTTATGACATGAATCCTTTTCCGAAAACACTTTTCGTGGTTTGAGAAAACTTCCTTATGCTGATTTGTGAATGAATTTCGTATTTTTAATACAACGAAACTATTACCCGACTGCGTTGAATCTGAATTAATGTATAAATGTTTATGTTCTAAATTTTTTTTCTAAATGCTACTAATTTATTGTCGATAATTTTACTGTGGCGCATGAATCTTAACGTTTAAAACCGGTGTGTATGTTATAATCTGTGGTTAATCGTCAAATCGGTTGCTCCTTCTTATTACATAAGCGAATAAAATATCTCAGGACATTGGCTGAAAGGCGAGACAATTTAATGTGCGAACTAACTATGTATATAAAGATATCGATTGTGTAAATATTCTAAATATACAGTAGTAAATATTAAAAATATCATAATGTCTAGTGGTCGAATTAGCACTTCGTATGTTTCGTTCATCAATCTTCAACTCCATATAACACACATGCTTTATAAAAATACTCGATCGAACTTAAGCTTGTTTTAACGAGTGGTTACCAAGAATTCAAAGATAATTTTTTATGAATTGGAAGTAACATCTAAGTAAGAAAATACATTAACCTCAAATAAACTGATGCCCATGTTTAGAAATTATGCATTCAAATTTAAAGTAAAAAATAAAATTGGAATTATTTGAAACTCCATAATAAACTCCGTCCTTTGATCTAGTCACTATTTCAAAAGATTATTAGGTACTATTCTTGATGGCAGCTCGTTAACCCAAATAAATAAATATTTTTAAATGTATGTATTAGGCTGCAGCATTGAGTTTATACATGTAGTACTAATGTAAAGTTAGTCTTTTTATAGATTACAAAATAATTGCGTTAATGCTGTTCCTTTTACGGAAGACTTTTGAAGAATATCACTGTCAATATCCTGGCATGTCACAAAATAAAATAAATTTGTATGAGGTTAGGTCATATATTATGTTGCGTACAGATTGTATCATTTAATCAATCTTACTGTATTCATTTATTAAGTGTTTCGAGTTTGCTGAGCAGTACAAATTCAAATATTCGTTTCAGCGGAATCTATTTTACTAAAATATTATTGTATAACTTATACAATATTGTATTTACCCTTTTAGGTAAATAAAACCTTCATAAATCGTCTTATAATTATCATTTTGTTTTAAATTTTGAATCTCGCATAATAGTTCCTATCATGTCTGGGCTCTCTTTATTGTTTATTTAAACCGTTTATATGTATCTATGTTTACACATCCTAAATTTCCCAACATTAATATACCAAGTGTGTTCTGTAATAACGGGAATTTTCTTTTATTTCAAAAAAATATTCGTCTATATTAATGTTGTTGCCCTCAAAACAGTCCCCATTTAATATTATGTACTTGTGGCAGTCCTTCTTCCAATCCTCGAAACACTTCTCAAACTCGATCTTTGGGATATTCGATCTTTAGCACTTTCAGCGATGCAAAAAGACGACTCTTTAAGGTTCACTTTATTTTTATAAAATCATACGGAGGAAAGTCATACGGAGACAAATCTGTTGAATATGGAGGCCGGGGCATCGTAATAGTATTGTTTTTGGCCAAAAACTAACGAACAAGCAGTGGATTGGCAGCAGGTACTTTATCATGGTGCAAAAACCATGAATTGTGTTTTCGCAACTCCGGGCGTTTTCGTTTCAGATAACTTCCGGCAAATGGCGTTGAACTTGTAGATAGTACTCCTTAATAGACCGTTTGACCTCGTGGCAAGAATTCATGGTACTATTCATGCTATTCAAATCAAAGAACACTGTGTGCATAACCTTCACATTCGACCGTACTTGTCGAGCCTTTTTCGGTCTTGACGAGCCAGAATGCTTCCACCTGGGACGATCGAGCCTTAAGTTCCGACGACATATTCGTAAACGCATGTTTCGTCACCTATTATGACACGTTTAAGTAAATCTGCATCGTCATTAACTTCATTTAGTGACTCCTGAGCAACTTCTATGCTCCGCTGTTAAAAAATCAACAATTTTGGAATAAATTTTGCTGCTACGCGTTTCATACCCAAAACATTCGAAAAATTTCATGACATGAGACAGTCGATATGCTAACATCATCAGCGACTTCTCTGATTGTGATTCGGCGATCGTTCATAACTATTTGTTTATCTTTTTCCACATTTTCATTGGTTGTTAATGCGTCTGTGGCGTTCGTCATCTTCAACGTCTTCACGGCCATCTTGGAAACGCTTAAACCACTCGTAAACTCTTGTTTTACTTATACCAACCTCACCATAGGCCTTTGTTGACATTTCACACACTTTGTTTCAATTTTTACGCAAAATTGGATACAGATTCTTTGATCTATTTTTTTAACAAGCTAAAATCGCCGAGCTCATAGAAAAAACAGATAAAGTAAACAATGAATACAGCTGAAAATTTTATCATTCTTCATTCAGGGGCGTGTATACCAACATAATAAAAAAATTGACAATAGGAGTCCCCAAATCCGCGAAATTTAAAAATTCCTGTTATTTTATGAACACACCTCGTAATATCACTGAGTACGGAATCTCCTGTGTACAATAATATGTAGGAAATCAATGCGTTCACACTGTACTACACTTACATGCTCTGATAGGCTCTGAAGACTGTACGACGTCGCTTGAAACTAGTCCCGGCTTATTTCTCCAACGTATAGTCATTGGTGTAACTTACTCCTGATCGGCGACTAATCTACGGACAGCGCCTGATTTAACAGAGTTCTGACAGTATTAGGCTAACTATGGATATGCACCCCCCTGTCCTCTCCCGCCTGTGCCTGCCCTGGCCTAGCAATTACTAAATTTTACTAGTCTTCCACCCCGCGGAAACGGAACTTTGATTTATGAGCCAAAGACCATATATGTAGAATATGTGAATATGTAGAGTCGCAACAAAAGGCTTTTAGTATAACATAGAATCCTATTTATTCAATATAGTACTACGACCACTGGTTCGAAGAAAACCTCTGTCTTGGGAAGAACCAGCGAGACATTTCTTTTAAATATAATTAATTTACAATATATCACTTCATACAATCATAAAATACGCAAACTACATTGATATGAACAGAACTAATTAACTACGAATTGTACTGAGATTAATTTAATAGCCGATAATAATAACTTATTTGTTTCCACAAATTAACCATCCGATGAGTCGAGGATGACCTAGTAGCTGAATACAACAAGAACACTGTGCCACGCCAGAGACTACCTTCACGGCGGCCGCTCCGTCCATTTTATACAAGCGAAACAAGTAGCTGCACGAACGCCATGGCAGGTGCAACGCGCATTAGGTCTGCTCCACCGGCGTAGGACCGCTCTCTCACAGAAAACCAGCATGAAACAGTTGAGTAATGCTGGTGTGTTTTGTATAGTTGGTGTTAGAGAAAAGGAGACCCTTTTTCCCTAAATTGTATACTTAGGGACTTTTAAAAATGAGCCTACTCTTTTTTAAAAGACCTGCAACGAACCATCGATCCCTTTGGTGCTGCAGCTGTTAATGGGTATCAGTAGTAACTTACTATCCAGGGCATGCCTGTTTACCCCGTCTTTTACAAAAAAAATAATCAACGGTATCCCAGGTAGAAAGTCATATGAAAGTCTCTCCCTATTTCTGGAAGGGTATTTTGTAGGAGCTCACAACGCTATCCCAATTATTGTTTTCTGTCTTTTTCATCAAAGGGATTGTCCAGATCATCAAATCCGAATAAGACATTAATACATTGAGTGATAAGTATAGATTCATCTAGAGTTATCAAAACTAAATTTGTTTTTAATTATTAATCTTTCTAAGAATTAATTTTGTATCGTGAAGGCGTTCATATTTCACATACAAAATCAAGTAGACAAACATCCAGACCTAGAATAATAAACTATTTGTAGGCCATACAGATTCCGATAGGTTACAATAAGGAACACAAATTAAGCGATCATGGCTTACCGATACCGTTACAGATTATTTAAAGTACACTGCTAAACATAGGTCCCCCTGATAGATTGCTACGTAGGGGGGATTTCGATATTTGCCACGCTTGGGAACGGGGATGGCAACCGCAGTGTTTTTTTAGTCGTTTTTAGGAAGACACTGCTGCCCATTTCCTGATTTGTTTCTTTTTTGTGGATCTTAGCCAATGCCCGTAAGATTAACTCACAGGGAAAATTATGTCTCAGTTGCCACGTTTGGCATGCGGGAATTTTTTAGTATTTTGAGTTGTTAGCGAAAAACTTAAATTATCATACAGTACTATTCCCAAAGTAACAGTGCCAAAAGCGCATGCCGAGTTTTTAAAAGTATGTATGTGTCTTCTGTGAAATTATGTTGAATCAATCAACCATAGCGGATCGTTCTTTTTTTTATTTACAAAAAAATTCCAAAAAATAAATCTTGTCACAATAAAGTTCATTCCGGCTCGGAGGACGCAGTGGTCGGAAGTCATAATACGTTTCCATCATTTCCCATAACCGCTTTTTACGACACCCACGAGACGAAAAACGGATGGATCCTCTTAAGTCGCAACATCAGAATTTATTTCGCACTTGCTAATAAAACGGATAAATTTAATTAAGTGAAATAGTTACGTTTCTCCTTGTTTATTTTGTAGCGCAAAATGACACTCGGTTCTATTTGCTTAACAATTTTCGCTACGTCGCGCCGGTTTACTAATGTTTAAATTAATCTAATTTCAAAAGTTTACAGTGTAGGTACAGTCTGCGTATCACATGTACGTGTTTCATAAATTTATTTTAAAATTTTCGAAATTTCACTATAGTAAATGATGTTGCGGAGCTCTCATACGCAAAGTCCAACTCATCTTTGATTTGTTTAGGCGTATTGCGTTTCGAAAACAAAAAAATAACGACAGATTGATACTCAATTTTAACATGAACTTAAACACTCACATCGATCCACTCAAACGACAGTCAGATAACAACCACGTGTCCAAAATGTATCTTTTTTTGCGTAACTGTCAAAAGATATATAACTACATTTTAGCTTTTATTGACAAGTGCTGCCATCTTCACGTTGAGTTCGGCAACTTTCCAGACCACCCTGGTATATGAGGTATGTTTTTGATAAAAATAATGAGACAATCGGGCACACGGTTCACCTGGCAAACTGCGTCCTGAGTCGCGGTAAAATATTGTTAATGTACCTAATCGGATTCTTAATATGTGAGCTTGTTTGCAATATTATGTCTTATTGTGCGCTTGAACTAACACTGACATGTTTTATTTGCGTTCACTGTTGCAATTAGTATTAATTGACTTATAGTTGGCTTCCGTTAACACGCAAGTTGCTAAGAGGATATTTCCCGGCCACGGCGACAGCTTCAAAATAATTGGGGTCTATCAATCTCGCTGGAGATATCAAAACAAAATTACATTCAAATAGTAGAAATGAAGCCACATAAGCTCATCGACTAAGCGATCGCCCTTTAGTAGTACGCGAGCAACCAGAGATTGATCCTCGCCGACAGTAATAAAATTGTTAATTGAAATTTTTACTGTATTTTCGGCCACTCCCTAGCCTTCTAGAACTTTGATAAAGCACTTGTTAAAAGTATTACAAATAAATAGGCTCTAACTCAAAAAGTCGTGGAGGAAATGCTAGTGATGGTAAGCTCCTTTTGCAATCCATGAATACCTACAACCAATATTTGCCCACAATTATTTTTTAAGCTTAAAATATTTAATAATAATAATAATTTATTATTTTAAAACAATATTTACTACGGCCAAGAAATATTTCTTAACATAAACCGCATAATATTAATTGAGTGTAAAATTACTTTTGTTTAATAAGGAACAGCAATTTGCTTTGGAGTTAATCCGCAACCTATTTCACATAAGCGCTTATTCGTCTTAGAGGCAAGCGCGGTCAAATTCAGTTGATTTGTTATACTGGAGAACATAGAGATTACTGCAAGTATATTTTATTATCTGTAGTAATAG
>DWHP01002536.1:0-14349 GCA_018247895.1 Parnassius honrathi
TATCTACCCTGCCTATCCTGCATAGAAAAAATAAAGCTATAGTAGTAATGCATATGTCATTTTCTCCATAAAACGTTTTTTTCTTAGTTTACAAAAACATCACAAAGTTATAATAGTTGTAGGGCATTTTCTATTGAGTTGTAAAGAAAACAATTTTCTAATCCAAGTGCATTTGCTAAGTTGATCGAATATTATTCGTTAATTTGTTAATTCTACTTAGCTGTGATAGTTTTACCTTTAATTTCATTATATGTACTACTATCATGTATACTTCTCACATTTCCAAACACAGTGGTTTATGTGATAGAGGGGGGTCACATGACTCTAATGAAAAATAATACTTTAAAGCTAAATATTTCCAAGGTACCCCCTTAATCGAAAATAAGATCTTATATACCCCCAGTGTTATAAAAGATCTGTTCAACGATATCCAACAGCAGTTTTAAAACTAGTCACTCAATTCCACGAAACTACGTACAACCCGGTTAAGGTCAAAAGACGTTACGACCCATGCCTATTGCCTACTCAAAGGACTCAAAACGTCGGGAATATCCGACGTACCATCAATCACAACACATTACGCCCCACCGCTAATTAGGAGGGCATCAAAAATTAAAGTGAAACGGATTTACCGTGATTCCAGGCTTCAATTCATATTGACCAAAACATACAACTTATAGCATTTGTGAAGACTTATACAAAGCGCATGTTTAAAAACTAGTAGCGACATCGATTAAAAATATTAAGAGCTAATAGCACTATTCATGACTTTTACGGCCTAAGCTGATAAAGATTAAATAGCAGTTACTCCGTGAAGACGATGTGGTAATTTTATACTATCGCGGTCACCTCGTTTTTTGGCTCTAGAAAATTAAATCTTCGTCTTTATGGCGGATTTGTGAAAAAAATATATGCAAAATATCTCACCTCAAGATTTCATATAGTTTTGTGACTTTAAATGTGATCATAAACGCACTTCTTCGAATATAATCGTTCATAACTTTTTTGTAATGCATTAAACGAAATTTATATATTTTTTGTTAATCTGTGTTTTATTGAGTGTAAGATCGAATGAAGCGAGCACGGGACTTCCCGACTCCGTCAGGTTAGCTTAGAAGGAGACGGCGGGATCGAGTGAGCGAGCGAAGCGAGCGAATATACGCTGCCATCTTCTTCGTGGTTATTTTTTTATAAACCACTCGTGGTCATTTTTTTATAAGACACCATTTCAGCTTAGACTTAAATACCCTCCTAGATTCCACCATATTCACGTATACTGGACCAACACTCAGCTTACCGTAGAGCTGCCACTTCTGTATACAATCCCGAGCGTGCCGGTGAGCGTCTTCGACATGTTTATTCCATCCGAAGACATGTTTGTTCTTTTTATTATTATTTTTGCTTACACGATTACTATAAATTTTAGACCGGGCTTCCCTCGACTGCGCTACGGGAGAGAGTTGGGGGAGGGAAGCACCACGTCACTGAACCATCGTCTCGACAGTATATATGTATTGACCCCAATCAATCAAGTCGTTCAGAAATTATAGAGCGAGAGACTTCGATCGCCAGACCTTCCATATTTTATAAAAGCTGAAAATTTCTCAGCGCATGCTCGCAAAATAACATGTAGGAACGATGTGCTATTATGAAGTTTGGATGATCGTGGCTTTGGCAGGTAACGGGTGGCAAATGTTTATAAAATGACAACTTAAATTTGTCATAGTATAAAGCGTAATTTTCTTATACTTCCCTCGAAATATTATTAGAAATCACGTCATCCGTTGCCAGACAGGATCGTGGCAAATCTTTGCCAAACACCCTTAAACTCAAATAAATTAAAACTAACAACGCATCTGCATTTTGATTTGCAATCGAGTATAGATGTAGATGTCTATGGGCCACAGCAACCACTTACCATCAGGTGGACTGTGTTTCCGCTTGTCACCCTTTTCCTGTAAAAAAAAAGCAGCTTCAGAGTCCAACTATGACATTAAAGCTATTATTGGAGTGTTGTTTAGGCCTTACACTTGTCACTGGCACCAAACAAATTCTTATGGAGGTTAATTTAATATCGCATGTGAGACGGTATGTACGGTAATTGGGATATGGCAACCCCATCTGATTTTTGGCTCGATCACACCTACTATTATATTATCTTAAAGGAATTGAAAGACTATCCTATACTTAGTGTAGATTTATTTTTCATTTATTTGCAGATATAAAACATAATATAGGCAGTTTCATAATTTCATTCATTTTAGCTAGTGTGATTGGTACTTAATTTTAGTTATGCATTCGATTGTAGTTCTATTTATTTTTTTAAATTACAATGGCCGTAAGGTCACACGTAGCTTTGTACCAATAAGTGATGAATAGAGCTAGTTTATTTAGGGCAATCTCTTATCTGTTGTGTGGGAATCAAAAGCTGGCTAGATAAATTCGAGACCAATTTTGGATCACGTTATTGAGGTTATTTTATTATTCACTTACAATTTAAAACACAGGAGTATAGTTTACCCAATTCATTTCTTGGTTAGATCGTAACTCCATCCGTTGGTTCGTTTGTGGACCCATCTATTTGTTCGTTTCTTAGTTTGTCTAATTGACTGACTAACTGTATGTTTTTATCCAGATAAGTATCTTTCTAGGTTTTCGCGACATTATTACCACTCGTCATTACAAAATTACTAAATCCACGCGAACGAAGTTATGGGCACAGCTAGTTTTAAAATATATCCCTATTGATAAAATTTTGAATTTGTTAGCAAATTTAACTATTGCAGGTCTCCTAATGCGAAACATTATTAGGTAGTGCTTTACACTCGACAAGTCAAGGTCGAGCAATTTTGGTTTCTTAAAATGCCTCTATAATAACTATATTGCACTACTTATATATTAATCCAACTTAAATTTTCAAAAAAAATATTTCGAAAAAAATGGTTAGAAAAAAATTTTCTTTGACGTGTGGATGTTGATTTTGTATGTGATCACGACAACATCCCGAAAAAATTGACGTATCGAGCCTGATTTTTTTATTAGCTTCAGAATTACATCATCATCTGGTTCCCTATTTCATATCAATAGCCCAGTACGCGTAGTTTGTTAATAAATTGATTCTCAACTGTTATAAGTTTTATTGGTATTCAAATTTTAAAGGCACTTTTATATTTTTAAGCCCTTGATAAGATAAGGACAAATGTACCATAAAGCCTATATCGATTTGATACTTGGTGTAATCGAACATTATTTTTCCCTGTAGACACTACCTGTTAAAATAATAGAGGGCCAAATTTAAAACACATAAATAATATATTTTAAGTCAGGTATACAATTGATATTTTTCATCCAAATAAATGAAACACTCATTAGCCGTGCAGTTTTGGATTTTCCAATATTCTTACATCTACATGTTCCGCACCTTGTTCATACGACTGCATCTCGCCGGACTCACCGTACCAGATTTGTTTAGATTATCCTTTTTTGTGCTGCGCGAGTTGCGGATGATGCTTTAGTACTCAAGTCGATTACGATACATGCGTCGTTATGGACTTTGTTATTACTACACGAAACACAAAAAATAAAGAACCGGTCAAGTAGCCTTGATGTGAATATTTATTTATTAACTATAATAATAGAAATAAAAACAAATAGGTTAATTAAAGAACATTTTTAGATTAGCAAGTATTTCTGTATACAATAATGTCACCTCCCCATAAGTTCAGTTTAGGCTTACTCTAAAGACTGCCGCAAGGGTCCTTAGTCATCAGCATAGTCTATTAATATATCGTAATATGATAAGTACACTATTATACTCGTATTACTTTGGTAATAAGCTCGAAAAGTCGCAGTAAAGTTCGTACTTATTTTACTCGATAAATAAATCGGCAGTTGAAGATTACAGAGATGAAATAAGGTATTTGTTAAACTATGGAACTGGCACTGATTATTATAATGTAAATATGATTTATATTTAAACTATACACGTAAAACGACATTCCGATGGGAACGAACTCAGATTATATTCTTTAATCTGAGGGAACGAATATTTTAGATTTATAATATTTACGATATAATAATTATGTGATCGCTTTTACTATTTCGGAACTGTATTATGTGACTTCCGGAAAACGAAATACGGTGACAACATAAATGAGGAACAGAAAGCGAGAGCTTTTTACTTTCTAGTTATTTTACATAAGCCTTATCGTAATTACATTATGAATGATAGATTTAAATATTTAAATATATTTAATAATAATATGTTCGCGTAAATATAAAAAATCATTATAAAAATATCCTAACAAAGTATATATGATCATCATTATCATCATTACAGCCCATCATACAAGTCATACAAGTTCAAACCTTGAGAACCGTCAGGGCTCGACCAGGTTCACTTTCTGTGGGGCCGCTTCTGGAAGAAAGAGTTCATCATAGAGAGTCCCTCTTTATCCATGAAGTCGGCCAGCTGCTGGCCCCTTGGGTTCCGTTGTCCTATACCAAATTTCCCTACCTTCGATGGTGGACGTTGGTGCGTAAACCTGTATGACCTTCAGCGAATACCGTTTAGCAACTCTGAGTATCAGGTACGCAACCATCGTCGACACACTCGCAATCTTTCCAACGTTGTTAACGAGAGACTTGTGGACGATACGATACGACGATACTCCTTTGGACAGACGGTCGCCCTCCCGGTGATAGAACAAGTTGCCGGATTCGAGAATCACCGTGTCCTCCCCCTCTCTTCGGACCTCGGATAATCCTATAATATTCTAGCGCAACTTGTCTATCTCTTCTTCCAGCTCCAGGATCTTCTCGTTAGTCCTTAGGGTGCGTGCATTATATGTTGCCAGGTTGAGTCGTCGTAGGTGGCAACCGAACCTCCACCATGGTCCATGGTCGCCACCGTAGCAAGGATTAGCGGGGTCGCCGGGGACCGGGGGCCGTCTATTTGCGTCATTGCTCATGGGGGGTATATTGCCATAGTTGCCACGCTTGGCGAGCGGGTTGTAAACCGCAGTTTTTTGTTGTACAGTTGCTACTGTCAGTAAGATGCTGCTGCCCATCTCCTGCCTGTTTCCCTCTGTCGTCTTTTACGGCACCCACGGGAAGATATGGAGTAGCGGATATTTTTAACCGCAACTACACGGCAAAGCACCATAATGGTTTTGAAATGCCAATATAAAGCGCCAAGATGCTCCGTGAACTTATATAAGTTTATACGGACCTTAAATTCTAGATAATTTTACTATTCGTTTGTTAAAATGCTTCAGGTGATACCTCAGACGGAACGTGATCCATTTTTACATCAATGCGGAGTGGTAGTTTTGTAATATCTTATGTGAAATAGAACATTTTACAAGAAAAGGAAAACGATACCGTTAAATTAAAGTGATTATATTTAAAAATCACAACAGATTTCAGTCCGTCACCGGGTGAATGTAGCAACTGCTGTCCAAAATACACGATAAATGTCTTGAAGATTAATATTTTCTTACCACAAGGATGATTGGTGAAACAGCCCAACATATTCTTATAAACATGCACGGGTATTCACCCACGGCGAAGTAGACCTCCTCGCAGAACGTCGTCTGTCCATACACATATGTTATGACCATCGCAACCACGGCCGCTATAGGCGCGCACACTTTGGACACCGGCCACGTCATTAGAAAGTTTAGGACGTACAATCCCGCCTAGAAAACAACGATATGTACTTCAATTTTTTTCGCACAATGAGCGGGTGCGATTCTCGGCTCAAGAGAAAGTTGAACCATTTTTATACACAATGTGTATATAAAAAAATCAAAACAATAACAAATTTAATGCAATATATATAAATAGGCGTGCATCAGTGTAGACAAATCTGAAAAATAGTGGAGTTCGTATGCGTATTTTATGAATGTAATCAAACAGGTATATAGGCAATTTTTGCAATAACCGGCCAAATTTGCAGAGAAGGCTCAGAATAAGTAACATAGGCAAATGTTGAAAAAATTAGTAAAAAATACCTTCAAACATTTTGTCCTTTTTAACTTTTAAATTCAAAATGCTTAGTAATGCATTATTTTAACTGATTTCATTAGGGATCGACCCTTTAGGCAAAAACTACTAGGTACTTAATTTCTAATAAGCAATTTTTAGTAGTATTTTCAAAAACTGCAATAACGGTACATATAATTATTCATATATTTGAACGTATAACGTTTAAAATTTGGCCACTCTTTGAAAAATAACCCTGTAAACTATTATATCTCAGGAAGTTAGTCTGTATATTACTATTTGCGTCGTGTTTAAACCTTTTTAGATCTCTACTATATCCTATTATATCTCAGGAAATTTGTCTGTATATTACTATTTGCGTCGCGTTTGAACCTTTTTAGATCTCGATAGATCTCATTCGTGTAACCACGCTTCTTTTTATAAATTGTTGAAAAGCATGTATTTATACTTCTTTCAATTATAAATTACCTGTGTGCACAGAGTCATGATGCCGATGAAACAAAACAATACACAAATCATCACTAGAAACGCCCAAGTGATCTTTCTTATAGAATGCCCCGTGAACGTTGACATTATAGTTTGAACCAGTAACGCCTGTGAAAATTTTTAGCAATCAGTTCTTGTTTAAACTTTATTTATTAACTAAATGTTTTCAAACGACGTCAAACGTTAAATATGACAATTATTATTTGTAATACCGACTGACTTACGGAACCGAAACTTGGTTCCTAAATGATGGCCGTATGAAGAAAGGCAAAGTCCCCCAGCGAGCGATCGGCAATGCTTAGAATTACTCTGCGAAATAAAATTCGTAACGAGGACATCCACAGAAGAAGAAGAATATTTTTTATGCAATGGGGTGATGGATATTCTTATAGCGCTACTACACGGATGTTTCATCCCAAATTCATTTTTTTATACGTGACTAACGATCACACAATCCATCAGATGGTAAGTGGATGCTGTGCCCCATAAACTTCCACATCTATTCACAATTCAGAATAACAAATGCAGAATTTGTTGTCAGTTCTTACCACTAAGATGGAATGCCTCGTTTCCATTGAAATGAGTCTCCGTTTCTCTACACTCACCATTATATTGAAGATATAATGACTTTCCGCAAATATCGTTAACAGCAGCAATAATGTCATTTTACGCCAAGTATTCTGTGAGAGCGTGGACTCCCCGGTCGAGCCGACCCAATCGTGCTCCAACCATAACATCTTTGCAGCGTGGATCACTTATTAATCCATTCTAAGCATTGATAGATTTTTAATAAAAAACATGGCAAAATAATATATGGTTTCTTTCTTGTTTAACTACGGAACCCTAATTTCATTTAATATTACACTAATTACAGAATTACCGTGGTAGACAGTGATAGAACAAAAAGAGTGAAGAAAACAATGGCCGACCAAAACTGACTGCCGGGTATCCTAGCTACATAGTCTGCCCATAATATTAATGATGATGAAGAACCTGGAATAATAAAAAAGGGTATGTAAGAAAAACTTGGTGCGTATAACTAATGACGAGAAAATTAAACTTTTTGCCACAATCCTGTGGCAATTTTGCTCGAAGTCAACCAAAGTATAATAAATAAATAACGAGTATATAATTTTGTTATCACCTGCCGCTGTGTTACGTATGGTGAGCGTAAAGAAATGGAGACCCTTTGTATTGAAAACGAAGCAATCCATCTTAATCCTCAGGGCTGACAACGCATTTGCATTTTAATTCTTAATCGACCACAAAATAAATGTGTCTATGGGCCACAGAATCTATTTACCATCTGGTGGACTGTGTGCTGCTGCTAATTTCACAGTTAGTAGGGAAACCGGCAGGTTTTTTCACGTGCGAGTAGAGCCACGCTGCAGCTATATTATAGTTGTAGTACGAATGGGTCGGCTCGACCGAGGAAGGATCAATAGCAGCTTAATACTGCTGTGTATCGTATACTGAGTGTAGAGATCCGGAGACCCTCTTTTACTGGAAACGAGGAGTTCCATCTACTTTTTAATCGAGGATAAATGTAAATGTCTATGGGCCACAGCATCCACTTAACATCGGGTGTGATGTGTGCTCGTTTTTCACCCTTATACTATAAAAAAGGCAGGAGACGGGCAGCAACATCTTCCTGATACCAGCAATTGCACAATAAGAAAACTGCCGTTGCCAACCCGCTCGCCAAGCGTGGACAATATGGAAATATACAACCATGAGCAATAACACAAATAAATGGCCCCAGACCCTGGTGGCCTCGCTATTCCTGACTACGGTGGCGACCATGGCAACGGCAGGGCAAGGGGTGCTAAGAATCTCTGGTGGAGGTTTAGTTGCCACCAAAGACCTGGCAACATACAACTCACGCACCCCAAGGACTGACAAGAAGATCCTGGAGCTGAAAGAAGAGATAGACAAGTTGCGCTGAAATATTATACGATAATCCGAGGTCCGAAGAGAGGGAGAGAACACGGTGATTCTCGAATCCGGCAACTTGTTCTATCACCGAGAGAGCAACCATCTCTCCCAAGGAGGTGTTGGAGTTATAGTCCACAAGTCTCTCGATAACAACGCTGGAAAGATTGGGGGTGTGTTGATGAGGGCGTACCTATTACTTAGAATCACCAAACGGTATTCTCTGAAGGTCATACAGGTTTACGTACGATCTTAGGCACATCCCGAAGAGGAAATATATGAGGACATTTCTAGAGGCATGCGTTCCTCAAAACCCACTATACGGTGATAATGGGAGACTTCAACACAAAACTAGGCACAAGAAAGAACAGCGAGGAACTGAATATAGGGAAATTTGGGATGCGAATGGGAGAGTTTCTCACGCCAGCTGCTGGCCAACACGATAAACTTTCTTTCAGAAGCGGCTCCATAGAAAGTGGACCTAGTCAAGCCCCGACGGTTCGACAAAAAATGAGACTGATCTCATCATGACGACTAGACGGCAATTGTTCAATGATGTCTTAGTGATCGCAAGCATGAAAACTGGCAGCGATCATCGATTGGTTAAAGGCACACTGAACGTAAACGTTAAGTTGGAGAGGTCTCGTCTAATGAAGTCAACGCTCTGTACCACTGGTTCTTTAACCACAATCCTGAAAACTTTCAGCTCGAGTTACAAAATCGTTTTCAGTGCCTAGAAGATTGCAATGCAGTGGAAGATATAAATGACAAGCTCATAGAAACTGTTCATGCGGTCAGAGCTAAGTTCTGCAAAACCCGCCGCAGAAGAACACAAAAAGTCTCCGATCACACTCTTAATCTGTTAGATGAGCAATGAAGCTGCAGTCTTCAACAGTAATGATAGCGTACATGCAAATGAACAAATGCATACGAAATGCATACCTCCAAATGCGTACGGCGGGACTTCGCAACTTTAATACTGTGCTCGTTTGGAAGAAGCGATCGGGTGATCTAGATCCAGAAATCTATCTGCCAGAAAGAGCCAACTGTCCAAGCTGAAGACTGAGTGTGGCAGCATCGTTTCCGGGACACCTGAGATTTTGAGTGAGATTAAGAGGCTTCTACTGGCAATTGTACAAATCATCGTTGGAACTACACGTAAGTGTGAGTAACGATTCAAGAGCAAGTCCTATCCGACACTATTCCGATGATATCCCGGACATCAGTCTGAGAGAGATTAGAATGGCTCTCCTGCACCATAAAAACGGCAACTCCCCAAGTGAGAATGGAATTACAGCGTAGCTTCTGAAAGCGGGTGAAAAACCGGTACTTAAAGCCCTTCAAAAGCTGTTGAATTCCGTCCTCCATGGTGGCACTGTTCCGGCGGCGTGGAGCAAAAGAGCGGTGGTCATGTTCTCCAATAATGGCGACAGCGCTCTGTTGTAGAACTATAGACCGATTATCCTTCTGAGCCGCGTATACGTACTGTTTTCGAGAGTCACTACGAATTGTCTCGTACAATCTGCCACTTTGCCTGGTGTACGTGGGCTATGAGAAAGCCTTTGGTTCCGACGAAATTTGGTCAGTGCAACAGTCCCTTCAGCTGTGCTAAGTTGACCGTCGGCATATCGAAGTGCTGAAGTATTTGTTCAGTAGGGCTACGATGGCTATCCGAGTACAGAAGTACGAAGAACTGCAGAGAGATGTAAGACTGGGTGACGTCATATCCCCGAAAATATTCACCGCTGCATTGAAATAAGTTTTCAAGCTACTTAACTGGAAAGGATACGGTATTAATATCAATGGCGATTACGTCATTCACCTTCGATTTGCCTTATGGCAGATTTATAGTCCTTATGGCAGAATCGCTGGAGGACCTAAGTACTATATTCAATGACCTCAATAGTGTCTGCCAACGGATAAGTCTTAAGATGAACATGGACGAAACAAAGAGCACGTTTATTGTTCATGTCACACATATGCCGAGTACGTTTACTTGAGACAAATAGTTTGACTAGGTAAGTCCAACTTCGACCGAGGAGTCAATCGACGGATTCAACTCGGCTGGGTAGCGTTCGGGAAATGACGGCACATCTTCTCGTCAGATATACCTCAAAACTTGAAAACTGGATTGTACAACGAGTGCGTGTTGCCAGTGATGAATGATGGATCTGATACGTGGTCCTTCACTGCTGGCTGTAAGAGGACGCTCAAGGTCGCTCAGCGAGCTATGGAGAGGGCTATGCTCGGGTTTTCTCTACGCGATAAACTTAGAAATAGGATATCTGCAGTAGAACCGGAGCGAACGACATAGCCCAACGGATTGGTAAGCTGAAATGGCAATGGGCCGGCCATATAGCTCGAAGAACCGACAAGCGATGGGGAAAAAAGATTCTCGAGTGACAGCCTCGTATCAGTAGGCGTAGTGTAGGGCGACCCTCCTCCAGATATAGTGACGACCTGGTAAGACATGCAAGAAGTCAATGGTAGCAGGTGGCTCAGGACCGCGCTCAGTGGCATTCATTGGGAGAGGGCTATGTGAAGGGTGTTAATCCTATACAAACTAGCCTGCGCTTCCTTGTCTAGATAAAGATCAAGGGGCGGGCGTAAGGCATAGAAGTACAGTTGCGTGTGGCAGTGACAGTTGCCATTAAGCAGGCAGTCCTTTATAGACTATTTTGTCTGTCCGCAATCGTTTTTTGGTTGACTTTGTTGCAGCAGACGGTAGAGGCGTAGTTAAGAATCAGCGTCACTATGCTGCTGTACAGCCATAGGATCATACCAGCGCAAGCCCCAGTTGCTCCTAGCCAAACTAATGCACGTACATATAGCAATTTTTGTCTTATAGCATACGTTTCTACTGTAAGATGAGAGTCCCACATTAGTTTCGATTGTTGCTATTGTTAGTAGTTTTTGGTCGATTGTACGCCCAAGTACTTAACTTTAGTGGAGAATGGTACTTCTTTTCCAATGAGTTTTGGTGTGACTATTTTGTCCAACCATCTCTTTTTGGTAAAGAGTATTATATTAATTTTATGAGCATTTAACTGATAAACTGTTATTCCTACACCAGTTATTTATGGTGTTTAGGTCTCTTTGTATGATTAATGATAAAGTAGGTACTTTGGCAAAAGCCCCTTGCTGTGATCACAAGGTTATCAGCATAATCTAGTGCGTCAATGCGAAGGTCTGCCATCTTGTACAATAGTTAGTCAACCGCAAAAGTCCAAAGAAGGGGTGACAAAACAGCTCTTTGTGGGTAGCCTCTTGTAGTTGCAACCTCAATCGAAATTTGAAACACCGCTATTTTTGTCTTTCTGTATGAGAGCATCGACTTTACCTGATGGTTGTGGGGCTAACATTTTTAGATGTCAGGCCCCCAATCAGCAGTGATGTGGGGCTACTGTCGATGGCACCCTCAATAGAAAGACACAAAGAGCTATTTCTTTATCCTCCAGTACTTTTTCGACCCTGTCAATAACACTGGTCAGGGATTTCCGTAGATTTGCCTCTGCGGTAAGCATGCCGGATGCAATGTGCGGGCCGTGTAGCTTGAGCTACATGCCTTATCCTTAATCTTTTCCTTTTCCTCTTTAGTTTTTTTAGTCCCATTGAATCATTTCCCGGTCTTTTCCCTTAGCTTTTCGTATGGAGGTCTTGGTTTTGACGGGACAGGTGTCCTCGAAGGCTTCACGGAAACCTACGGCTACTGTCTCCGTTTTACTAACTCCACAACTTCAATAGTTTTGATGCTTTTAGGAAACCTTTCCAAATTCCTTCTTAGGTTATTTCTATAGATATCCCAGGAGGTCGCTTTTGGATCCCTAAAAGCAATAGTGTCATAAGATGGTGATGCTACAATCACACACTTCGGGCGAACTCCGCCACCCGCTACGGTAGAATCTGAGTTCTCTCCGGAAAGATAGGCTGAGTAAATAATTTTTCTGGCCCCTGTGCATCCCTTGAGATTTATGAAGGCTGTAATCGGACGGACGGGAAAGGACGAAGACGTCCTTTTGTAGCGCTCTTGTTCGCTTGCTACGCCTTACTTTTTGCTTTACCGCCCCCACTTCCCTTCCCCTTACCCCTGGCAGACACAGGCGGAGGCCACGGACCGAAGCGAGATCAGCGCCTTGGGTCTCAGTCACTCTCGCTGGTGACGTTCCAGTCTCACTCTGAGAAGTGGAGGGCTGGAGGGACTGAAGTTGTGGCGGTTTAGACTCCATTACCACGTCAAAGCCTGCCCTGACTCTAAAAGTTATCATTATAAGGCCAAGAACGTCTCTGTCGCCTGCCGCCTAGAGAGCCTCCACCGATGGGTCGCCCTTAGAAAAGGTTACTAGGTGCCCATTCTCCCCGTCCCTACGGTGGATGATTTTCCAGAGCTCGGTATGTTACCCCTCATTTTGTGCCGTCAACAGCACAGCCACAGCTCTGGAGACTCAGCTTCGCTGCAGGGCGGATAGGAGATGCCTAGCTGAGGCTTAGGCAGTTAGCATTCGGATATTATCTAGAGCTCTGCCTCCGACCGGGGTTCAGTTTTTCGACTTCACCTACAATCCAGTCCCGGCTTGTTTTACTCAGGTACGTTACCAGAATCTTACCTGGCTTGTGAGTGAAACCCGAAAATTTTGGTCCCATTCCCGGCTGCGCCAAACAGGTCATCTTAGCGAAAGCCTGTGTTAGTGCCCCGTGGACCAGCCGCATCTGCTCCACGCTTATAAATTGCATGCACATACACATACACATATGCACATATACACATATACACATATGCACATACACGCGCGGAGGCAGCAAAGGCACTGAAGCTCTTCTTCCCCATTGCCAGCTTCACAGATTTCCTGGGCTGGTCTTTGGAGGACTCCTCCTCAGACCGACTGCGTTTTTTCGCCTTCGGAACCGGAGGAAGTTAGGCAATGTCATTCCAGCGCTTCTGGCAGAGAGAGAGAGGGCCTCTTCGGCTCTTATCTCAGCTGCTATCAGCCTCCTCTCCCTCTTCCGTGCTGCCCGGCTTTTTCTTGTCCCTTCCCCGATTCGTTTCCGATTGTGGTTGGGCTGCAGACGTGCCCTCCATTTCGCAGCTCGTCCAAGGTTGGGGCGTTATGTTGCAGGGTATTGGTGAGGTTAAAGGAGCCTCTATCAGAACACACAGTTCATTAAAAGAGAATTAAGTTTTTCAAAATGTCGATTTTCATCCATTTTGGTTCCACGATTAGCTAGAAAAATATTCAGTCACTCCCATCATCATGCAGAGGGAATGGCTAAAATACTACCCGAATCACCCTGGTCTCGGGCTCGGGAAGGCACCGATTCAGACTGGACTCCCCCCAGACACGCATCTATCGGCACCGTACGCTTAACACCTTGAATTAGGTTAAGATAGGAAAAAGGGGTTGGGATAAAAGAAAAGAAAAAGAGGATCGTCTGAGTCTTTCTTCAAAACCAGCTTACAGTATCTTCAAGTCTAGCAGTGGTAGGCTTGGGCTTGAATTTAATTTTATTAATTACTAGTCACCCGCCCCCGGCCTCGCCTTGATAGGATATTAATGTAGTGCTATTTAGGTACAAGCTAGCCAAGACTATTTATTATATCAATTTTTCATTTATTTTTCATAATATTTTCGGACAAATATGGCCTCAATCCCTCCTCGCATTACTATCAATCTGCTCGTAACGTTTTATGACAGTCAGATCAGCCATTTCGAAGATTAGACCAGACAGACAGATATTAGTCAGATAGACAGACGAATATTTTTTTTATAGAAAAGGGGTAAACGAGCAGGTGGTCACCTGATGGTAAGTGACTACCGCCGCCCATGAATAACCGCAACACTAGGGGAAATGTAGATGCGTTGCCGGCCTTTTAGAAAGGAGTAAGCTCTTTTCTTGAAGGTCCCTAAGTCGTATCGGTCCGGAAAAGTC
>DWHP01002537.1:0-14348 GCA_018247895.1 Parnassius honrathi
AATTCACGGATATGGTGGCAGGGGTCGCCTTGGTCTTTTTGCCCCGTTTGCCCCGCGCAGTTGTAGTCTTGAGCGGAATTTTGCCCCCCCCCCCCCAGAATACGCGGGGCAGCCTGAGCACGCGATGCGATTAGTTGATGGATACAGGTGGCTTAGGGCCGTGCTTTGTGGCTTTCCATGGAGGGGGCCTATGTTCAGCAGTGGACTTGTGAAGCGCTGTAATGAATGAGAAATCAAATTTATATTGCATATGAGAACGGCAGAGTCGGAAAGGGACGCCCTAAACGAAGGTTTATCGACCAAATTGGTGATATATTGAAATTGCCAGATTATAAGTACCCTTAACCGACTAGCGTGTATGCGAGATATATGGATGTGAAAGAGGCGAGAGAGGTGTTACAATATAATGAATGAATGGATGGATGAAATTAAAATTCATAGTATCCGTAGAAACAATTTTAATCATTCTGTTATTGTTTATTAACAGGAAGTTGGCTACGGAGTCGAAATGCTTTTGCTTATTCGCGACGCACTATCATGAACTCACCCGCCTGCCCAGCCTGCATCCTGGGATCATAGTGAATTCTCATGCAGAGGCGTCAGTGGTTAATGATCAATTGGTCCTTCTGCACAAAATCGTCCCGGGACCCGCTACTCACTCCCTGGGACTTCACGTGGCCAAATTGGCCGATTTACCTGATTCTATTATAAAGGTAAATACTAATAGTGATATGTACACAAGCCTCCACCTCCACTCATTTCTGACAGGTTGTCAAAAATGAGTAAAAAGGTATGTGTAAATCCTTAGTAATAATCTAAGTAATTTAGTATTTTTTATAATTAAAATTGCTATTTATATATTAATCTAGCAATTTTTTCAATGTTTAGAAGCCGTGGCACTCCGAAGCAATTGAAGCATCAACCTACATTCCACATTGCATTCCATTTGTTTATGGTACAGGCCTCATCTCATTTTTAAGAGAGTTATTTGGAGCGTGAAAATCCGTCGCACTGTCCCAGTTCGTTTTAACGGTCTTCAGATGTTCTTTAAATTTCTTTATAAATACAGGGTTTTCCACGAGTCGAATTAGACCCATAGCGTGAACTACTAATTAATAAGCACTTGCCTCAAAATTTCATAACACACGAGAAAACTAAGAGCTCGTTCCCACTCGTCGTGTGTCGGGCCCGAAAGAAAATCGGCTACTCTAATGGCAGAACATTTTATATGATAGCTGTTCGTATTTATTCGACGCCGTATTTTTGACGGCACCTACAAGAAATGTCGGATTTTTTGCCAGCCCACTACGTCCGTAAAAAATCGCATCGAATCTCGTTCGCCTATGAATAAGTATGGCGCTGTTCCCATTATGTCAAATGTCGGGTCCGGCAACCTTCTATATCGCGGCGCGTACGCAGTTGTTGCGTTTTGTACCCGACATATTGTACGCATGTTTCGTATTTCGTAATAATGGAAAAATATATTATAAATCCTGAAGATTTGATCACACTAGGGGACAAAAAA
Organism: Parnassius honrathi; assembly: GCA_018247895.1. Lineage (NCBI taxonomy): Eukaryota > Metazoa > Arthropoda > Insecta > Lepidoptera > Papilionidae > Parnassius > Parnassius honrathi. The sequence continues at coordinate 1,526 of DWHP01002537.1, forward strand.
ATGTTCTTTTTTGGTTTTTTTTTTTGGTCTATAATAAATAATAATACATCACAACAAAAGCTTTGTTGACGTCCATCGTGTATAGTCGTTTCGCATAAACTGCCAAAAAATGGCTTCAGCTTCAATTGGGTCCGACAACCAACTACTGTGAACAGAGACGCCGACACGAGATTAAAATACGGCGCCCGAAACCCTACGAGTGAGAACTAGCTCTCTAAGTTCTATTAACGCTGGCATTATTTACCACAAGTTCAGTGGTGTAATTATATTAACTTTTTGGCCGCGGCGACATCTTTTGTTTAGCAATACATATACATATTTTTAATGAATATTAGCAATGCTGTTAACAATAACTGCTTTTAACCATTTCAACTTAGCTTTAAAATAATTGTGCTAAGAAATGTTCACGACAGTTCAATAGTCAAACTGCGAATTCGAACGCATGAGTTTCGTAGTCTTAGTCAATTTAAGCTTCTGTTGTTTAATGCTACAAACTGTGCAGTTTATAACATAGTGAATATTCAATTACCGAAGCCCTCTACTCTTTCTGTATTTTATGTAATAATTTTCACGAAAAGATTGGGTAGCACTCGAAGAAGAAAGCGTAAACAAAACTCTGATACTAGGATTTTAAGAATTACTTAACGGGTGGAAATAATTGTTTTGTGTGAATATGTCAGTGTTGATTATAACCTGATGTTTTCTTTTTGTGTTATTGTCGTGTTTTGGGTAACAAAATATCAAACGAAAAAATATAATGAATTTGCGGAGTAATTCTCACCAGAGTTACACAATCGCATTGCTGATGGTAAGAGAGAGATGAAGGAAAATGACAGTTGAACCAGCCGTTACATTTACAACTTACGTTACTGCGCCACTCTTAAATTGATCTGGAAACTGTGGGTGTGGCTGGACCCCTAATAACAAACCCGAACTTGATATAACGTTCTTATAGAAAATCAAAAATAGCCGTGTTACTTTATTATGTTTTCTGACTTGTCAAAACTAAAACCAATGACAAAATGTCTGTTTCTATTAATTTTATCAAAATATATCACGTAAAATTTTATGAAGTCTGAAATAACAACCATTGCGTAAGCCCTTTATTCTATAAAAGAAATAGATACCGTACAGTATGAGCTAGATCTTATGCTCTAATTCTAGACTGATCTAGTGTAAAATATTATGAAATAGAAGTTGTCAAACAAATAATTATCTGAGCGCAGGCGTGTAATTAAATTTCATAATACATATAAATGTGACGACTTAAAATATTCCATTAAGTTTTTTTTTCATTTATTACTGCGAATTAGCGGGCTCAATGGATCCTTATTTATATAATGAAATTGTTGAAGTAATTGTAATTTTAAAATGCTAATTTATTACGCTTGGCGTTGAAAGAAATAACGTATAGACAGTGAACACGCAAGAGGGAAGTGTGGCAAGTTGTTACATGCTCCAAAATCGTATCACAGATGGAAGGAAGCTTGCGCTCAAAGGTTGAAAGTCATTTCTTAAAACATTTAAGTTTTATTTCCTGCCTTACCACTTTGCGTTAGAGGAGGGCTTTATGAATGTACATATCGGTCCAATAAAACTCTAAAAACATCCCAAATCAGCCTTATGGCAGCCTATAGATCAACCTGATAGACCTCTGTAGTCTCTGAAAAATGAAAAAAGTAGTTCATCCGTTAGTAGAACTAGGAATACGTGTACAGTTAAGTGGTTTGATCAGCCGGTTAAATTAACGGAAAGGCCATAAGTTAAACGCTGGCATTCAGCTTAATCTCTAAAAGATACTTAACTACATCAAATAACGTATTGTTTTAACATGAAAATTCATGCCGGGCATATAACTAACGGGCTAGTCTCCTAGTTAACGACCTGAATGTGATATACATATAATGGGTAACAAGATGTTCGCCAACATTATCTAACAGGCTATCGTGTGCCCCAACAGTGGTATGATATTATGTGATGATAAAATGTTTTTATGTTCTCTAGTATGCTGAGGAGAAACAAGCTCAACTCGAAACAAATTTATTTGAAGTAGAAGCTTCTGTGGAAGCGCAAGAAACTACAGAAGGTCAAAAAATTATATTGGATTTCTTACGTAAATGCAAGCGGATACAAGAAACGATCGATTCGGATGAAAATATGATGACTGAGATAAATAAATTGAAACAAGAATTACTGCAGCAGAACAGTAAATACGTGCAGTCACTTATGTCGTGTTGATTTTTTTAATAAAGTCCATTTTATTTTTATATGCTATTTTATTATTTGATCATTTAGCAGGGACAAAGGTAAGTTAATTAACTAAAAACAAACTTAGTTTTATTATGATGATCCTTCATGATTTTCAATAAAAAAATACCTTCAGAAGCATATTTGTAGAAAAGGTTTGAAAAAAATTAGTACCTCTGACTGAGAAGAAATGTTACTATAGCTGCATAGCGTGAAGTTTACTTAGTTCTGGCAAATTACGTTGTCTTATTACTTTTTTTTATTCTAAGCCAGCGCTTAACTACAATCCCACCTGATGGTAAGTGGTGATGTAGCCTAAGATGATGAAGCGCACTGATTTAACAAAAACCTATTCACTCTTGCCTTGAAGACACCCACACTGTAATCGGATGGAAAGGCAGATGCTGGCCACTTATGCCACACCTTTGCTCGTACAGCTGGTGCATATGACGAACGACGTAGCAAACCGTTTGGTTCTTATGCGTGGTAAGTCAATAACAAAAGAGTGGAGACTGGCCGAATGTCTGGTTGTACGATGGTGGGAGAGAGGGAGGAATTAAATTATGCTATTCCTGTGCGCCGCCGCCGCCGTGTAGTGGCGGTTAAGAATATCCACTACTCCATATCCTGGGTGTCGTAAAAGGCGACAGAGGGAAACAGGTAGGAGATGGACCGCAGCATTTTCCTGATAACAGCAATTGTACAAAAAACACTGCAGTTGCCAACCCGCTCTCCAAGCGTGGCAACTATGGCAATAAAACCCCCATGGTTAATTACACAAATAGACGGCCCCAGTCCCCGGCGGACCCACTATTCCTGGCTACGGTGGCGACCATAGTAACGGCGGGCCAGGGGGTGCTAAGAATCTCCGGTGAAGGTTCGGTTGCCACCTACGACGACTCGACCTGGCAACATATGACGCACGCACCCTGAGGACTGACGAGAAGATCCTGGAGCTGGAAGAAGAGAAAGTTGCGCTGAAATATTATAGAATTATCCGAGGTCCGAAGAGAAGGGGATGACGCGGTGATTCTCGAATTCGGCAACTTGTTCTATCACCGGGAGGGCGACCGTCAAACAGTTTCTCGTTAACAACGTTGTAAAGATTGGGAGTGTGTCGACGAGGACTGCGTACCTTATACTCAGAACCACCAAACGGTATTCGCTGAAGGTCATACAGGTTTACGCACCAACGTCGGAACATCCCGATGAAGAGGTGGATTAAATGTATGTGGATATTTCTCGAGCCATGCATTCCTCCAAAACTCACTATACGGTGTTAATGGGAGACTTCAACGCAAAACTAGGCACAAGGAAGAATGGTGAGCTGAAGGTAGGAAAATTTGGGATAGGGCAACGGAACCCAAGGGGCCAGCAGCTGGCCGACTTCATTGAGAAAGAGGGACTCTTTATGATGAACTCTTTCTTTCAGAAGCGGTCCTACAGGAAGTGGACCTGATCGAGCCCCGATAGTTCGACAAAAAATGAGATTGACTTCATTATGACGACCAGACGCTAACTGTTCAGTGACGTCTCAGTGATCGCGAGGGTGAAAACTGGCCGCGATCACCGTGTGGTTAGAGGCACACTGAATCTAAACGTTAAGTTGGAGGAGGTCTCGTCTAATGAAGTCAACGCTCCGTCTCCCTCGTGCTCTGCTCCAGAATCGGTATTCTGGAGCAGTGTAAACTGTAAAGCGGTTTTGTAACTCGAGTTGAAAGGTTTCGGTAAACCTTTCAACTCGAGTTACAAAACCGCTTTCAATGCCTAGATGACTGCAATGCAGTGGACGATATGAACGACAAGCTCGTGGAAACTGTCCATGCGGTCGTAGCTAAGTTCTGCAAGACCCGCCGCAGAAAACACAAAAACTCTTCGATCACACTCTTAATCTCATGGATGTTAAACGAGAGATGAAGCTACAGTCGTCAGCAGATTTGACAGCATACAGGCAACTGAACAGACAGATCTCCAAATGCATGCGGCGGGACTTACGCAACTTAAATACACCGACTTCAATACAAATTCCGGGACACCTGAGATTCTGAGTGAGATTGAGAGGTTCTATGGACAGCCGTACACATCATCCTTGGAGCCACACGTAAGTGTGAGTAAAGATCCAAAAGCAAGTCTTATCTAACACTATTCCAATGATATCCCGGATGTCAGTCTTAGCGAGATTAGAATGGATCTCCAGCGCCTTAAAAACGGCAAGTCCCCGGCATTATTAATCCTGGTAATCGAAATTACTTAAGTAACCTAATGAATTCAATAAAAAGTTATTGTTTAGTGATTTGTGTATTTGTGAGATTTTATAAAAAGAAGTGTAAAATAAAGTTATTGTAGTAGAAAATTAAAAGTGTGTGATCTCAGACCTTTTTCCTTGTAAAACTTTGTGATTATTATTTGTGAGTTTTTATAACAAGAAGTGTAGAATAAAGTTGTTATAGTACAAAATTAAAAGTGTGTGGTTTTAGATCTCTTTCATTATAATGGACACCATACACGGTAGCACGACTGAACCCTTTTCAAATGGGGACAGTGGTGCTGCTTCCCCAAAAAACAACCCCGAGGTTTTCGCTGCGACAGGTATTATATACATTCACCTCTATTTTCCATGCAGAAATTTTCGCTATACTTCATTGTGCGGAAATCAATATGCAAAAATACTAGGTCAACTTTTATAGTCTAGCAGCACTGCTAGCGCTGAGGTCAAAGTTAGTGAACTCGAAGCTATTTGGAGACTGCGTGAACCGTTTAATCGCAATGGGATGTAACAACAGGGTCGTCTTAAGATGGGTTCCGTGTCACGCCGGTATTGTAGGCAACGAATATGCCGACAAACTTTCACAGGAGGGCTTAAAGAGCACACATTTTGATCCTAAGCCACTTTGTGGAATCTCAAGAAACCTTGAAACTCTTTATACCATAATAAATCACTTAATATCTGATCTGAGCTACCAAGCTTAAAATATTCTAAAGCCACAACCCGTGCTTTTGATTGTAAATTTGCTTCAGAAGCCCTGGAATTAAGTAAAAATAAATTGCGCATTCTGCCAAGAGCCCTAACTGGACACTGTTGTCTTAAAAAGCAAGGATCAACAGAATTGACTCAAGGATGTGTCGATTCTGTTCCATAATGGAAGAAACGCCTCTGCACATACTTACTGATTTTGGACCCTTAATGCGCAAACGTAGCACCCACCTAGAAAACTATGTACTCCGCTCAGAAGAAGTGAAATTGCTCACGGCTAAACAAAATGTTCTTTTCATTGAAGACATATAGGGCTTAGTAGTGAACTGTAGCCATAGCAGCGATCACGATAGATATTTTAGGTCGCAGTGATACTGGTCTTCTTCCCAAGACCTGCATAGCTGCTGGCACAGAAAAATCATTGTAAGTCTGATGCATCATTTCTGAGAGAACAAACTGGCCAAGAATTAATAATAGCCTCTATCTGCGTTAGCACGGTGTTCAGATGTTTCTCATACCAGTGTCATGTTACCCATTACGCGTTTCAAATGATTTTTTACCATTTTGACCCCGGCCTCCAATACACCTCCCCAATTTGGTGCTGTTGGCGCTATTTATTTCCAGGTAATTTTTAATTTTGCAAAAAAGGGTCTAGGTCGAAATTACGCTTCAGGATCTCGTAGAGACCGTGTAGTTCCTTCTCTGCGCACCTGAACGTGATGGTGTTGCCGCTGTGAAGCTCCAGACCCCGTCTCGAAATAAAACATTTTAGAGTGTTCAAAAACTCCTTGGATGTGAGGTTGCTCACTAACTCGAGATGAGTATCTTTCATGCTGAGGCGAATGAAAATACAGACATACCTTTAGTGATGACATGCTTACGCATTCTGCTTTGCTTGATGGTAATAAGACCTGCGTAATCAAGCCCAGTTATAATAAAAGGCCTATTAGGGTTTATGCTATACTTTAGAAGGTCGGCCATAAGCTGTGTACGGCCATAAGCTGTGTAAGGCCACAAGCTGTGTAAGGCCATAAGCTGTGTGTAGACGGCCATAAGCTGTGTACGACCATAGCCATAAGCAGCCTTTTTAGACAATTTAGTGCACATGACGCACTTTTGTACGATGTTTCTTACTCTATTACGCGCCTGCACCGGCCAGACTCATCACGCTGCTTAACATCATCTTAGCCTAAATGCAGCAAATGCTCGTACCAGAGAACGAGATATGGTACATGACAACGAACTGGTAAACAACATGAGAAACTTCTTATAAGAAGGCAAATAAAAGCGTCTAATGCGGCCTCCAACACGCATCATATCGTTATCTGAAAATATATTAAGATATTTTAAATATTTGTTTGTTAAGTCTTTGTGCCCGCTGAAATCAGAATTAGACAACAAATGTGTAAACTCGTTAGGGAAGTGCGAACGTTGTACCGAAGGCACTATGACACGGACGGCAGCAACGCACTCTGCGATAGTGATATTACCTGTAAACATATTTTCATGTATAACTTTTTAGGTTATTTATAAAACACAGATTACTCAAAAAGACATTCTTTGAATTTGACCGGTTTGTCGAATATTTCACAGTAAGATTTTCCGACTGTGTGAGAAAGCGACTACGCTTCGTTGCTCTAAGATGGGGCCGACAATATAATTACTTTCGTTGGGGGCCATGAGGGTGCGCGCGGCGCCGCGCTTGGCCAGCCAGCCCACCCTGCGGAACCATAACTTGCTAGCGGCTAGCGCCAGCGGATCGCAGTTTCTAGAGACCAAGTCGGTGGGGTTATCCTTGGTACTCACGTGATGCTAGTTATCGATATCAGTCAGTTTCTGTATCAAACTAACGCGATTGGCCACAAACAGATATCACCTATTCTGATCTCAATCAATCCAACACGAAGTTATCATGGAGTCTGTCCAATTGTGGACTAATAAACAAAAATAAAATACTTTTCTTCTCCATTTTCAACTTGATATAATATTGAACCATTAGCTGGATTTTTCCTGCTGAAAACTGTAAGGAAATGCAACGCGGAAATATATCGAAAAATCAATCGAGTTGAATCTGTTTTTAAAGAAATACCTGTGGAAGCAGCGAAGCATTTTCAAGGCAGCCATTAGCGGAAAATGAAACGTGCATGGACTTTATCACAATTCCCGAAGTTTTCGTTCGTCGTTCAACATTTAAACGCCATCAAATTAGATTAATTCAATGTGTAGTATTCGCGTAATATGTTTGAATATAAAATAATAAAAATTAAGCTACTTAATTTAGGCACTGTCAAGAACTAATTCAATACATAGAATTTTCGCCATTAATCAGGCGCTTACGCCTCATTCATTACGTAGGAGATAGTACAGTATGATATAGGTTTTCACTTGATGAAAATTTTGCTTTATTCCTTTGAACATTTTGCTTTATTCCTTTTTACATGTTATTCGATTTGTTTTCTATTTCTTCGATAGTCAAATCATCCCGTGTGTGTTTTAAGAAGCGACTGAGGGAAAACAAGGGTAAGCCATATTCTGATACTGATAACAACTCCTTAAATAACTGCGGTTTCCAAACCACCAAAATGCAACAAATTATGCAAGTTTTTGTAGAGGTCTATGTTTAGCATTAGAATTTTATATGCTGCAAGGAGTGAAATAACATTTACACACTTGTCGAAATATAAATTAAGTATTATTACGAAACATTAATTATTTAAATTAATTCTTTAACTAATAAATATCTTTAGGTTATTGTCATTTTCTCTCCGGGATCGGTCGACTGTCTTATGGGTGGTCGACTGCCTTTGCCATCCGATACCATTCAATCCAAAGCTAATGTACATAACCAAAAAACAATTGTCCATACCAGTTTCTGCATGCAGATTGATGAGTGCCGATCCGCCTGCTATGATAAAGCATGGTTTCGATATTTTTATAAAAAAAATATTTGGGGTAAATAGCTACCGCCGTGAATGATTATCAGCAATACAAGAGGAATTACGGATACGTTTAAAGTAACCGCCTCTACACACGTGCTTTATCTCGCGATCAGAGCGAGCGCGGCAAAGCTTGTACGCTCGATCGTGAGTGATTATTTTTATCCGTTTTTATGTTAGTTGACTCTTTCGCGCGCTATTACTCCAGTATTTTTATTTAGAGAGGAAAGAGCGTCGTGTAAAGGCTAATTGCGCGTGATCCAGTACGGGAAACTTCCGCGATCTGGAGTGTATAAAACCACGCAGTTTTGTTATAAGCGCGTTCTGGAGATTGGTATTCTACAGAAATGTATAAAATGCTTAGAAAGAATATTACCCAAGCAGTTATGTTGAGATAACATTTAATGTTAAACAAAAAAGAGAAAAATACGAAAACTATTTAAATACGGAAGAAAAAGTAAAGTGCCAGTATCGTATGATTGCAAGTGGACGAGCTCAGCTATATAAGAATGTACAGTTGAGTTTAATAATCGCATATTAAATAAAATACTTCTAAAAAAAACTAACGTTTAATTTTTCGTTTCGTTTTAATTTTTGTTGAGTCTTAATTTTTGATGCGTTTTGGTAATCTTTATTATTTGTAGAATTGTTTTCAAAATCTTTAGTGAATTCTTCAGCATGTTCAACTATAATTGTAAAACCATCTGTACGTACTTCTTGGTCTTTGGTAAATAATTAAAGAACGTAATAACCAAGTTTGGTTTATATATGTTATCCGTACCTTTCCCGCTACGCTGATTGACCAACACTTTTAAGTACTTGTTAAAGCAAACCTTTTAAGCTTTTATTTTTTTGCAATAAAATCTCTGTTGGCCTGAGGCATTCCGTTATCCCTACAAAATTTTACTATTTTTTAAGAACTTTAAATTTTTATTTTTGTACTTCTCGAATTTAATTTTCCATAGGCATGCATGAGACTTTGAATAGGACGCTCGCGTTCTTCATCTCACGCACTAACAGTGATCACACCAATTACTGCTTACTGGCCCTTTTCCCATACTACACCTCGATGAGTTCGGGAATCAACGCGGTTGGCGTGACCCCTGATAAGAAGTTCGATTTAGAACCTTAACCGCTCTCTCAAAGGAAAGTGGCTGACGACTTAGATTACGGGCCCCAAGGAATGATCCCGGTGCAGACGTCAGTCATGTACTTCTTACTTCCCTACATTTAGAGTAAGTAGTACATAGTACATTTAGAGACAGTGACGAAATAAACCGGCAATTGTGCGTAAATGCCCCTTGGAAGTGTGATACCGAAATTTCACTACTTTCACAGCTTTCACTTCGCTTTTCCTAGTTCCGTTTTCTTTTTTGATTTATAACTAGAAACTGTAGTTGGTCCTGAACGAATTGCAAATTGGGCGACTTACCAAGGTACCCCAGAGCTAAGCCGTAAGGAGAATCACGCGCAAAAATGCCCCAATGAATCGGTAATTTTCACTATCACATTTGCATATATTGTCCCATAGCTTTATTTTACATGACAATATCACAAAACAACTGTACTGCATATGAAGTTATACACATGATAAAAACATTACACAAAGCGTTAATAAAATAGTAAATGTGTCAATTATACAAAAGACTTCTTACAGTCATAAACCTTAAAACGCCAAATATAATCTTTAAAATACAGTTTTCATTAATATTTTTACGCTTACGTTAACGCTCGCTGCAAATATAACAGAACGCGATTAACCCGGGTTCGATCCCCTCAAGCAACAATGAAATTGTTAATTGCAATTTTAAGTGCTGATTTATCACGTGCTCGGCGGTGAAGGAAAACATCGTGAGGAACCGGCATGTCTGAGGAATAAGAAAAAAATATTTCGAAGACGTGAAGTTCGCCAACACGCATTGGGGCAGTGCGGCGGACACTTCCTTGACCTAAAACCCTCTCAGAAATGAGGGGAGGCCTGTGCCCAGGAGTGGGACGTATATAGGCTGTAACTTTACTTTACTTTACATGCATTTTGAAACTTTTGATAAAAATATTATTTTCATTAATATTCTTAAAAACGGTTTGGACTTGCGTTTTTATTTTCTGTTAATTGCCTATATTAGTTGACAAATTCAATTTTACATGACCCTCGGGATCCCTTAGGAGGCTTTTGTCATCCCTTTCCAATATTTATACTTTTCCTTGTCTGACATATGTACCATTCCGCTGTAGCATTAAACTGTCCTTATCTATAACGTATTGTTGATATGTCATTAATCAAAAGTACTTAAAGGGAATAAAAATGTTCTTAATTCCTTAATTAATTCGTATTGCATAGCCGATTACTACGTATTGCGTGACTCTAAGTTACAGTACAGTACAAATATCCTTGCTTTTTTTTTTCAGAAATTATAGTATTACAAAAATAATTACTTTAAGTGTTTGTCTTTAAGAAACAATGAAATATTTAATGAGATGTTTATCTCATGATTTCTTACATTTACGCGAATACTACACATTGATTAAAACTACTTTTACGGATTTTATCACGTTTAATTTTAATTATTTTTATTTTTAATTCCCGACGTTTCGGGTGTTTTCCAGCACCCATGGTCACGGGGGACTGAGGTGACTGACATCCCGATATCATTGTTAAACCCGGAATACCTTCGGCTTTTTTAATTATTGTTTATGGTCCGATCTATGCAAAATTAACTATGTCTTGAGGTCTTGCATTGGTATGCTTGGGTTTAGTTTTAATTTAATTGATTATAGGGTTCTAAGCAGGTGGTAGTACCTAGCCTCCTTCTCAATTGAAATTAGGATGTTTTGTAATTTCAATAGCCTCACGTATCATTGGTAGGAATCGGTGTTATTTCGCGAGGATTCAAATCTTATGTAATGGTTGGGGCCGTCTAGGATATGATCACACACTGCAGATCGTTGATGCGTTGAACGGGAATTAAAAATAAAAATAATTAATATTAAACGCGATAAAATCCGTAAAAGTAGTTTTAATCAAGATGTTTATCTCGTTTGTCTGTATTGCCAAGAAATAAGTAATAAGGTCCTTGCGCCGTAATCTAATGTCCGCCATTTTACGACGACAATCGATTTTACTAAACCGTGCATGTAAATTTGCGTTGCATGCCTGTAAAATTATGTTTGAAACAAATATACTTGAACGCTTGACAGGTATGACGAAATTTGCATTCCTTCCTTCTTCCTTCCTTATCTTCTCCTTTTCTTTTTCTACATGCGCGCTCTTTCCTGCACGCCACCTGATAGCCGCCTTTACACGTTAATTGCCATATTATATTTCAATGTATTTCATAATATTTTGATATAATATATGAAAAATAATAAATATATAATCTCTTATACCCTTAGACTAGCAAACATGCCTGTGTAATTTTTCTTCCAACCCGTTTGTACATTTCTTTACAATACTAGTCTTCAAAACGCACGTTTAACAAAATTGCGTGATTTTCATACACTCCTGGTTGTGAATGTTTCCCGTTGCGAATAACGCGTGATTAATCTTTACACCACGCTCTTTCCTCTTTGATTAAAAAAGAGACATTTTAGCGCGCGAAAGAGTCAACGCACGTAAAAATGGTTAAAAACAATCACTCACGATTGCGCGTGCAAGCTTTCAGACGTTCAATCGCGCACACTTCGATCGCGAGTTAAAAATGTATCGTGTAAATGCGGCTATTGTCATAAATCGTAACGGTCGGAAAGAATATACGTAATAAAAATTAAGTAAAGTGATATAATTAAATAAAGTGAGACCTACTTATGTTGCAATAGCTAGATTAGTTTACTTTAGTTATTTCTACAGCATAATGTCAATCAAGAACACATCATAAACACAGACTATTTTCGTTTTGTAACGAGGGGTATGAGGCTTCTTGCGTCTGTAGGGAACACTTAAAATCTGTCACGTGTCCCCCAGGTGCCAGTGCTAAACGAGCAACACCAATTCCGGTCATAGGTTTTGGCCGCAAGCCTTTCAGTTACCACCCACCAATGCAAAATTGTGTCGCCAAGGGCGAGCTAGCGGAGAATAGAGCTTTCAACCAGGCCGCCAAGTTTTACAAACAAGCGATGCGGAAAGTCTCAGTTGAAAGAATGCATCAGTTGTTGGGGTTTAAAATATCCTCAAATCTGAACTTCGGCATGTTTATTGAGTCCGAGGCCAAAGCAGCTGCAAGGAAGCTAGGAATAATAGTCCTTTCAAAAGCGCAGTGGTATTTCATGCCGGGACAGCTGCTTATTCTACATAAAGTGCAAGTCCGGTCGTGTAAGAAGTATTGCAGCCATATATGGCCCGGTACTGCAAAATTCCACCTAGCGGCTTTGGACTCAAGGCATGCTAAAAGGCGTATTGGTGATCCGAATCTCGTTAAAACCAATCTCGCGGGCCTCAAATTGCTGTCCTAGGAATAAAGTCTCGCCTTGACATAATCGGTAAGCAACTAATTTATTTGAGTGTACGCTTTTTTACAAGAGTCTTATAATGTTTTAATTTTGGCGGTGGAAGGAAAAGGGGAGATCTCCCGCCGAGAAAGGTGTTCTTCATAGTTTTTTTTTTTTTTTCCGCCCGAAGTGAAAATGGGCAACCCTCCGGAAAGCGGGGGAGGGAGGTGGAGAATGCTCA